>BLSH010014656.1:244910-267303 GCA_018402905.1 Glandirana rugosa
AGTTACCTCACCTTGGAGACAATGTACACGTTAGGGTTTACTGACTTCCGAGACCCAGTCCCCTCGATGTGCCTTTTCTACCTTACACCACGTCTCCCCACACCCCACGTACCTTCCCCCTCCACACACTACACAGTGCTCCATGGGAGCCCTCCCCCTTCCATGCACCCCACACCCCTCTGCACCACATTCCATCTTTTCCGTGTAGCTCCCCTGACCCAGAGCCTTCAGTCATTTGGGATTGCACATGTAACAGAGGTTCCACTCCATTGACCCCAAATTTTCTCAAATTTATTTGGACAGCCTCTAGCCTCATATGTGAGTTTATAAATTGGTAAGACTTGATTAACTAGGTTCTTCCAATAACTCAGCTTTATTGGTGTAGTGTGGATCCATTGCAACCCCACCGTCTTCCTTGCATAAAATAGTAGGAAGAATTGTTTCTGGTATGATCCCAGTTGTATATCCTCAAAGACTGTCAATATGCACCATTTTGGACTACAGATATTTGGTAAATCAAAGTTATTAGCAATAAAGTGTGTTATTTGCGACCAAAACGGTCGTATCTTTTCGCAGTCCCACAGCATGTGAAGCAAAGTGCCAGTGTCTTTGTTACACTTATGGCAAATTGGATCACTGTGTTTGCGCATACGGAAGAGTCGCAATGGAGTGTAATATATTCTGTGAAAGATACGTAATTGTATCATCCTATCCCTAGCAGATATTGCAGTAATGAAGTATACATTCATAAATTCCTCCCAATTCTCATCAGAGAGATCTGGGATATCTTTTGTCCATTGAACTCTTAAGGTCTGTAATCGGTCATGTTCCTTCTGTCCTAGCATCCGATAATACGAGGAGATCAGTCCCCTATGATCAGGTTGCAGGAGTGCCCTCTCCAGCGTAGAATTTTGTAAGTACACCTCTCGCAGCCCTAGTTGCACCATAGCTGCATGTTTCAATTGTATATATCTAAAATACCATGTCTGCGGTATCCCCAGCTCCTGTCTCAGTGCAGAGAAATCTTTAAACTGTGCTTGGTCGTATAGCTCGTGTATATATTTTAAGCCCTTTTTTGCCCATAAGCGGACATCCAGAATATTTTGAAAGTTAGGGAGTGTTGGGTTAAACCAGATAAGATGATTCGGCGAGACAGGAGTAGGGTCATCCGCAACCATGGTCAAACAGTTGTTATATATTTTAAGAGAGATTTGTAGTATCTCTCCTCCCTCCACGTCAGGAATGGTCCTGTGGTATATTAGGTTTGTTAAAGTCTCATACGAGGAGAGTATGGCTGCTTTTGTCATTGTGGCCGCATTGTCCAAATTCGGGAACAACCACCAATGTATATGAACCAATTGTGCTGCAAAATAATACCGCCTCAGGTCTGGCAAGGCTAGGCCCCCTTGCAACGTAGGTAATTGCAGTGTTCCAAGAGCTATTCTCGAATTTTTGGGGTACCAAAGAAAAGTTGTCAGGAGAGAATCAATGTTTTGAAAAAATCTCTTCGGAATATACACTGGACTGTTAGCCAGAATATATAGGAACTTTGGCAGAAACACCATTTTAAAGAGGTTCACTCTGCCCATCAGTGTTAGGGGCAGCCTTACCCAGTTGTTCACCCTATTTTTGAAAGATGTTATACAGGGCAAAAGATTGTTAGCTATAAAATTAGTAATAGGTAATTGTACTTCAATGCCTAGATATTTGAATGAGGTTACCGTTTTAAGGGGGCAGTGTGATGGTATATTACTCTGCAGGTTTGGGTCCAGTAGGAACAAATTGGACTTAGTCCAATTCACCTTAAAGCCCGAAAAGTGTCCAAACTCAGTGAGAAGGCGGAGCATTATTGCTACCGTGTCTTGTGGATTGGAAAGATAGAGCAAGAGGTCATCTGCATAAAGTGAGACACGTTCCTCCATCGTTCCAACCCAGATGCCCTGATATTCAAGTGAAGTCCGAATTGCGCAAGCCAGTGGCTCTATTGCTAGTACAAACAATAAGGGGGAAAGGGGACACCCCTACCTAGTCCCTCGATGTATAGAAAAGGGTTTGGAAATATTACCATTAAGTCTAATACGGGCCAGGGGACGATCGTATAGGATCCGAATCCATGTAAGCAGATTACTACCAAAACCAAAACACTCAAGGACATATTGGAGATAGGGCCATTCGACTGAGTCGAATGCCTTATGAGCATCGATAGAAACCACCGCTCTGGGAACTTCTGCAGCATTGGGTGATTGCATAATAATGAAGAGTCTGCATATGTTAGAGTATGTGGATCTTCCTGGAATAAACCCTGTTTGGTCAGAGGTCACTAGTTTTGTTATCACCTGATTTAAACGGGTGGCCAGAATTTTGGAAATAACCTTTAAATCCGTGTTTATTAAGGAAATGGGCCTATAAGACTCACAATAGAGCGGGTCTTTATTAGGTTTGGGTATGAGCACAATTAGTGCTTCACGCATAGATGCAGGTAAACTTTTCTGTTTAAAGATTGTGGAGTATAGTTTGTGTAACCTAGGGACCAAGGCGTCATGGTGTGTTAAATACCATTCAATCGGGAACCCATCAGGTCCCGGGGTTTTATGCTTTGGAAAAGCCTTGAGTGCATTATCTATTTCCTCTATAGAGATAGGGGCCTCCAGTGCTTAGCGTTGCTCGTCTGTGAACATGGGCAGGTCTATCTTATCTACATCTACTTATCTACTCATACAGTTCTGGGGGAGTATAATGAGCTTGGTATTTATAAAGGTCACTATAGAATTGTAGGAACGCTTTTGTTATTTCGTCATGAGTGGATTGAAGAGAATTGGAGGCATCATAAATATTGGATATGGTGATGGGGTCTTGAATGGGTTAGGCCAAAAGCTTCCCATTTTTATCTCCTGCATCAAAGATCCTCTGCTGCTGGTATAAAAGCTTTTTTTTTGTTTTGGCTGTCAGGGCTAATGTTTATGTTCTCTGCCCCTCCTCTCTTTGTTGATTGTGGAAAGAGAGAGAAGAGGAGGGGTCACTGACATATTGCTCTTCTGCCTCCCTTAATTTCTCTGTCAACAGGGATTCCTGTTCTCTATTGGCCCTTTTTAGTTCAGATACTCCTGCCATATATACTCCCCTCATCACTGCCTTGAACGCATCCCATGCTACCAATTCCGATGTGCCCTGCTCATTTTCTGACCAGTATTTAGGGATATTTTCCATACATTTATAGAGAACCATAGGTTCTACCAGCCAATAGGGACTCATTCTCCATACCTGACCCTCCCCAGGTCGAGTCACTCTTAAAGCAAGCTCAAGCGGGGAGTGATCAGAGACTGTCCTGGGTAAATATACAGTCTCCTCAACCTTAGGTAGCAGGTCTGCAGAGAGAAAAAACATATCCAGACAGGAAAGTGATTTATAAGACTCTGAAGAACATGAAAACTCCCTTTTGCTAGGGAATTTCCATCGCCACACCTTTGTTAGGTCATATGTCGTTGCCCATTCTCACAGAGTGGGAGTGTGCGGTTTATTGCACCAGAGTCTGTCTAACTCTGGGTCCATGACCGTGTTAAAATCCCCTCCAACAATAAGATGGCCCTGTACCATAGGGAGTATGGTTGTCATATTATTGTTCAATTTCTGTATATCAAATGGCGGAGGAATGTGTACATTCACCACAGTATAGAACGTCTCAAAGTATTTGAAAACTAGGGCAACATAACATCCCTGTGGATCCATACGTACTGCCACCACCTGTATAGGGAGGGATTTAAGGATCAATATAGATACACCCCTAGAGAAGTTTGTGTATGTGGCATGAAAGGCATGCGCCACCTGGGGTCTCTTCAGCGCCATAACCCTAGCTCCAACCAGATGGGTCTCCTGCAGGAGAATAATTTGGGCTTTAGTTTTTTTAAATAGGCAAACACCAGGGACCGTTTAAACTTGGAGTTCAGGCCCCTGACGTTCCATGTTAGGCATCTGAGTCCCATCTGGAGGGGCGGGGACACATCACCGAAAGAATCAGAAATGGGGGTGCGAGTAACCCAAGGGGTGCCTGGGGTCCCATCACCGGGAGTGACAGAAAATAATGATAATCAGCTAGAGCTCTGACGGTGTGCTTGTTTGCCATTTGGTGTGTGTAGCCATTAAAATAACATTTATCTAAACAGTAACTTCGTTCCCAACTTAGTCCTTCCCTTCCCTCCCCCCCTCCCTGCTCATTGTCCCCAACTACAATGAGCCTTTACCCAGTAACCTTGAGAAAAACAAAAGTAGTGACCATAACTGGTCTCCTAAATATGCTCTGTCAGTCCGCTTTGAGCAGTGAAGACACCTGAAAGGGATCTAATGAGTCACAGGTAATATATTGTTACCAATAATAGGTCTCACCCTCTGGGTACTCTCAACAGTACTTAGGTGTGTCAGGATCAGTGCTGGGCTCCGATCTTGCAGGCCTCCCCAGATAATCCGAGTGAGCAAAGTTTCTGAAAGACTAAGTCTCCCCAATCGTGACATTATGAGAGTACTGGTAATCATGGGATAGAGTTCCAAACATAGTTCCTGTCAGTCATTACCTGTTCACGTTGGTATCCCAGCGTCAACACAATAATCTCTGATAAGCTAGGTTTTCATGTCAGCCGCTTGGGGGGCAATAACTTGAAAATGTAAACAGCATTTAGGAACGCTGGGTAGATCCTGCCTTCCCATTAAACAGCAAAGTAATAAATTGAGCCAAAGGCTTCAACTAATCCTGATTTAAAAAAAAAAGGGGGGGAAAGCCTCATACCTGTGTGACAACAGAGATACATGGACAGCCACTATCCCAGGGTATCAAGCCAATGGGAGGCCTCCGCTGGAGAGAGAAAGAATTGGGCTTTGCCGTCGCTGATCACTCTCAGTTTGGCTGGGTACAGCATACTATAATTAAGTTGCTTGTCGCGTAACCGTCGTTTCACTGCAGTAAATGCTGATCTTTGTTTCTGGGTGGCAGCCGAATAATCTGGGAAGATAGATATTCGAGATCCATTGTATTTGAGCTCCTGAAGGTTGCGTGCTGTGCGTAGGACAGTTTCTTTATCTCTGAAATGTAATAGTTTTGCCAGTAGGGGTCTTGGGAGGCTTCCTGGCGGTAGAGGTCTCATAGGTACCCTATGGGCCCTTTCAATAGCGAATAGTGGACAAAAGTTATCCAGGCCCATTATGGACTTCAGCCAATTCTCCAAGAAAAGCTCAGGTTCTCTACCTTCAGTTCCCTCCAGAAAGCCTATGAAGCGCAGGTTGTTCCTGAGTAGGCGATCCTCTAGGTCCCCGAGTTTAGCGGCATGATCCTTTAAATCTTGTCAGTGGGAGCGCAAATCATCTGTCATGGGGTGCATGGTATCCTCAATGTCACTAATATGCTGCTCTGCTGTAGAGATTCTGGAACGGATTTTCTGCATCTCATGCATAACAATTGTTATGTCCACCCTTACTGTGTCAATTTGTGTCGTCAGACTGGTTTGGCAGGTCTGGATAGCGTCCATTAAGTGCCTCATGGTGGGCTCAGTGTGTCCCCGGGCTTCCTCCGCAGTACCACCCTCAGCAGCCGGCAAGGAGATGTCTCCGTTCCCCTCACACTGCTCTCAGGGCCCCGTGTCTTCCCATGGATCAGGGTCCTCTATCCCTGCTGAGGCCTTCTGGGCCGAGGGACGGGAACCCTGGGGAGCGTCATGAAAATGCTCCTTAATGGTGGTGGCTGGTTTCTATTTCACCGCTGGCAGCTTCGTTTTATGGGCCGGAATGCGAGACTCACCCGTAGCTGATGCATGCAGCTTGTCTCTGGGCGGCTTTCCATGCGGTGGAGAGGAGCCGTCGCCATCTTTGGGCTGGCGCGCGGCCTGTGAGGACGAGCCTTCCTCAGCCTTTTGGAGCCCAGCTGGTCCGATTTTAACCATCTCAGCGGGTGCCGGTCAGTGTCAGTAACGTACCCGTCCGTTTGGGGTGAGGTATGATGCAGGGTGACGACAGGATCTCTGTTAGGAGCTGGCGGTGTCGGGAGAGCTCAGGCTATGTGCTGCTTACATGTCCGCTGCTTGGCCACGCCCCCCCTTTTGTCACCAGTTTACCGTCATACTGTATATTCGTGACAACATCCATTTGTTACAAATCCTGGTTAGTGTCCACATCTCTGACAATATCTTCTTAGTGACTATTAGGCCTCATACACACGGACGTTTCTAAAAAAATAAACAAAACTTCGGGCCCGACGTCAAGGAAAAAAAGTCGACGTTTTTCGGTGTTATGCATCAGCGTTTTTGAGCGTTAGTGAGCGTCAGCGTCAATAGGTGTTTTTTAAAAAAAATCATCCCTCTGCTATTTTTCAACCTAAAAATGTCGGCGTCAAAAACGCCGGAAAACGCCGGTATAATAATAGGTGGCGTTTGTTGGCATATTGTGGCGTCGGCGTCAAAAAATGCCAAAACGTTACAGCCTCACAACACGATGGCTGTGGGTTCTACTTTCAGCTCACTAACGCCGATGCCATCTACAGCTCAAAAACGCAGATGTTTTTATGGGGCCATTGACTAACATGGAGAGCTGCAAAAAACGCCAGAAAACGCCGGCGTCAAAAAACGTCCGTGTGTATGAGGCCTAAATGTGGAGGTGCTACAAAGTTCGATATCCCATGACATAGGCCTTTGGTGATACAATGTTTTCTAGCACAGAAGACCAACAGGAATGACTGCTCAATGATTACATCCTTTCATCCCTGGACTTTATTTTGAAATACAATGTGTCCATTTTCAATGGCTCCCACTCCCTCCAGGTACAGTGTGTGGCCATGGGTACCTGTTATGCCCCCTCTTATGCCAACCTGTACATGGGGGAATGGGAGCATCTGTTGTTAACGGACGACAGTTTTTTTTATGTGTGGACCACTATATTGATGACATTTTTATCCTGTGGATAGAACAGAGGACTTACTTAACCAATGTTTGACTGCCATGAATATTAATGACCGCAATCTTAAATTTACCATGTTATCCAGTAAGTCTAATATCACCTTTTTGAATGTCTGCACCCAGAGGGGACCAGATGGTTTCTTCCACCCCATACAGTCAATACTTAAGAGCTAGGCCAAATTGCTCCAATGATGGGCTGTTTCAGAAGGAGGCCGGTCTCCTAAAACAAAGACTTTTAGACAGGGGCTACAGTAATACCTGCCTCAAAAAAGCTTATGTGATCTTTACAAACTTCACGCCAAAAGATAAATGCAATGACATGGTCAGATTCATTACTAGATACTCTACCAAACATAGACAAGTTAAGAACATTGTTGGTAAATACTGGTATTTGCTCACTATGGACCCATCTGTGGGCTCATTTGTCTTGGACTCACTAGCCACCACCCACAGGAGGGTAGCCACAGGAGGGCGATAATCTGGTTCACAGCCAATTTGAGGCAACTGCTAGGGGTGACACCTGCAAAAGGTTGGGCACTTTCACCTGTGGAGCATGTGCATATTGTAGATTTATGGACATGTGACAACATATTCAACTATCTAATGGCCCTAATTTCTGTCAAAACATATTGTCAATTGTAAAACTCCAGGGATAGTGTACCTACTTACCTGCAACTGTGAATGTTTTTATGCTGGCAAATCTAAGCTAGAGTTCTGGTGAAACATCTACCGACATATTACTAGCATGCATAAAAGTGATCCTGACCTGCCCCTGGGCCATTGTGTGGTTCTTGTACATGGGGCCAGTTCCCCAAGGTCCAATTTGTGGCACTCAATTGAGTTCCCCCCAACACCAGAGGGGGGGATTTTACATGTCCCTCCTACAACGTGTATTGAGTAGGGATAAGTTCGCCCGCCGCAAAGTGCCCCCATAATGCATAGCGAGATGACGGCGCACACAGCTCCTCCTCCATGGGAGGACTGCCACCGTCTGCGCTCACTGTGTTTTGACAGTTTATTTATATGCAAGGGCGGGGTCACCCAGTGATGTAGTGGGTGACCCCGCCCCCTTCTGACATCATGTGATGCCAGAGGGATGGGTCACTCAATTAAGCCACAGGGTGGCCCCGCCCTTGACTATAAATAAACTGTCAAAACAAAGAGAGCGCAGTTAGCGGGAGCACTCCCATGGAGTAGGAGCTGTTGCGTTTTTTTTTTCTTTTTCAATAAAGGACTAATTGTCTGCTGTTGTTTCTTTTGGCACTTTTTGGTGAATTAGTAGGGGTACGATGTACCCTATACTAATTTGCATAGGGGGGCCGGGATCTGGGGGCCCCCTTATTAAAGGGGGCTTTCAGATTCTGATAAGCCCCCCTGCAGGCCACCACAACCACAGCCCAAGGTTGTGGGGAAGAGGCTTTTGTCCCCATCAACATGGGGACAAGATGCTTTGGGGTGGGGGACGTAGAGCCCCCCCTGCCCCAAAGCACCCATACCCCCATGTTGAGGGCATGTAGCCTGGTACGGTTCAGGAGGGGGGGTGCTCACCCATCCCCCCCTATTCTTGCCGGCCAGGTTGCATGCTCAGATAAGGGTCTGGTTTGGATTTTAGGGGGGACACCACGTCATTTTTTTTAAAATTTTGTCACAGGGTACCCCTTAAAATCCATACCAGACCCGAAGGGCCTGGTATGGACTTGGGGGGGGCCCTACGCAAATGTTTTCAGTGATTTTTATCTATACTGCAGGGAACCAGCAATATATTACAGCCGCAAGTGATTTTAAATGACATTTTTTTCTTTACAAATGTCATTTTGCGGTGGCACTGTTATAAACATTACAGAGAAGTGCCCTTTTACAGGCATACTAAGAGGACCCCCCAGGCACATTGTTTATCCACTTCACCCCTGGAATGATTTCCAACTGTAGGACTAGAGCACTGCGATTTGGCACTGCATCGATTTAACTGACAATTGCGCAGTCGTGCGACGTTGTACCCAAACTAAATTTGCATTCTTTTTTCCCCACAAATAGAGCTTTCTTTTGGGGGTATTTGGTCACCTCTGCATCATTTCTGATCACTGCTATAAACAAAAAAAGAGCGTTAATTTTGCAAAAAAAAAAAAAACAATATTTCTTACTTTTACTTTTTTCTTACTTTTTGCTAAAATACAAATACAAAAAAGTATAAAAAATAAATGTATTCATCGGTTTTGGCCAATTTATATTCTTCCTCATATTTTTGGGAAAAAAAAATCACAATTGGCGTATATTGACTGGTTTGCGCAAAAGTTGCTGCATTTACAAACCATGAGAATTAATTTCTGGCGTTATTACATTTGTTTTTTTACTAGTAATGGCGGTGATATGCGATTTTTATTGGGACTTTGATATTGGGGTGGACATGTTACACATTTTTGACACTATTTTTAGGAACAATGACATTTATACAGCGATCAGAAATTTAAATATCCACTGAATACTGTATAAATGTCATTGGCAGTGAAGGGGTTAACCTGCAAGGGGAGATCTAGGAGTTAACTGTGTTCCCTAGGCATGTTCTAACTGTGAGGGGGTGGGACTGTCAGAGGCATAAGAGATCTAACTGATCCCAGTGACAGGGATCAGTAGATCTCTTACATGCCGGCTAATAGAACGGGGTACTACCGTGTTTACAACGGCAGTTCCCTGCTCTTTCCATCTGGCAGGTCATCACGGATCCACCAGAGCCGTGGGCACACTCCTCCAGAGTGAAGGCACACTCTCGCCCCCTAGCTGCGCGCATGCAAATTGCCGCTTATATACGGCGATTTGCGGAATAGCTCCACAGTAAAAATGCGGTAGCCGGTCGGGAACCGGTTAAAGGAATATTTAATTTTTATTGTTTCGCTTTAAGCATTATTAAAATCACTGCTCCTGAACAACGATTAATTTAAAAACTTATTTTTGCACTGATACATGTCACATAGGGCAGTACCCGGGTCCCCATACACTTTTTATGGCAATAACTTGCAAATTAGCCTTTAAAATGAGCACTTTTGATTTATCATGTTCGGGTCCCATAGACTTTAACGGTATTTGAATGTTCGCACAAATTTTTCGTCTGTTCGCATGTTCTCGTGAGAACTGAACGGGGGGGGTGTTTGACTCATCTCTAGTATAGACGTTGATTTACAATCTAAATGCCACTAGTCAACTCAATGAGGCCTTCAGCTTCAATTTTAAACTGTTTCTGCCAGGTTTCAGCTCTGGAGTTTGAGAAAGACATGTATGAGACATTTAATTCAATGTTTTCTCTCACTCTTGTTCTCCTTTCTCTTTCCTTACTTTATATATGTGTTTATTTTACCCAACTGTTATAAACCATGCATACTTCTATTCATTATCATTTTCTTTAACCACAGTTTTGTGACTTATAATGTGCTTCATCAAGCTGTCATTTCTTGCTTTTCTACCAGGGGCCACTGTTGGGGGGCGATGCAGTGTCCCGTCCACCACCCGGTGTGCATCAGCTCTCCCAGCCCTGCCAGCACTGTGGAAGCTTTCTATGTTGGCCGGGGTTAGACGGATGGGTGGTGTTTTTCTCCTCCCCTGTCATCCTGGTGTGGGTGGCAGCTTCTGCCTACCATCCCCCCTCTTCCCCTTTCCCAGGTAGCTTTGGCCACTGCAAGCACACCTGGTGGCTTCCTGTGTGCGTGACACCATCCCGCCAAGAGGCAGGGTTGTGCCGCTTGCCAAGGGGATGGGGGTCTGCTACAAGGAGGCTTCCTGGCCACCATCTTTCCACATGGTGTCCATTTGGTGCCCCTCCCTTATTTACCGGCACAGTTTTTATGGGATTGGATGGTGTGTTTACCACAATATACAGTATCTCACAAAAGTGAGTACACCCCTCACATTTTTGTAAATATTTTATTATACCTTTTCATGTGACAACACTAAAGAAATGACACTTTGCTGCAATGTAAAGTATTGAGTGTACAGCTTGTATAACAGTGTAAATTTGCTGTCCCCTAAAAAAACAACACACAGCCATTAATGTCTAAACCGCTGGCAACAAAAGCGAGTACACCCCTAAGTGAAAATGTCCAAATTGGGCCCAACTAGCCATTTTCCCTCTCTGGTGTCATGTGACTCGTTAGTGGTACAAGGTCTCAGGTGTGAATGGGAGCAGGTGTGTTAAATTTGGTGTTATCCCTCTCACTCTCTCATACTGGTTACTGGAAGTTCAACATAGCACCTTATAGCAAAGAACTCTCTGAGGATCTGAAAAAAGGAATTGTTGCTCTACATAAAGATGGCCTAGACTATAAGAAGATTGCCAAGACCCTGAAACTGAGCTGCAGCACTGTGGCCAAGACCAGAGGTTGAAGGGGTGGGGGATCAGCCTGTCAGTGCTCACACCATATGCCTCACATTGCATCAAATTGATCTGCATGGCTGTCTTCCCAGAAGGAAGCCTCTTCTAAAGATGATGCACAAGAAATCCCGCACACAGTTTGCTGAAGATAAGCAGACTAAGGACATAGATTACTGGAACCATTTCCTGTGGTCTGATGAGACCAAGATAAAAGTATTTGGTTCAGATTGTGTCAAGTGTGTGTGGTGGCAACCAGGTGAGGGTACAAAGACAAGTGTGTCTTGCCTACAGTCAAGCATGGTGGTGGGAGTGTCATGGTCTGGGGCTTCATGAGTGCTGCCGGGAGTGGGGAGCTACAGTTCATTAAGAGAACCATGCATGCCAACATGTACTGTGACATACTGAAGCAGAGCATGATCTCCTCCCTTCAGAGACTGAGCCGCAGGGCAGTATTCCAACATGATAACGACCCCAAACAGACCTCCAAGACGACCAATGCCTTGTTAAAGAAGCTGAGGGTAAAAGTGATGGACTGGCCAAGCATGTCTCCAGTCCTAAACCCTATTGAGCATCTGTGGGGCATCCTCAAATGGAAGGTGGAGGAGCGCAAGGTTTCTAACATCCACCAGCTCTGTTATGTCATCATGGAGGAGTGGAAGAGGACTCCAGTGGCAACCTGTGAAGCTCTGGTGAACTCCATGCCCAAGAGGGTTAAGCCAGTGCTGGAAAATAATGGTGGCCACACAAAATATTGACACTTTGGGCCCAATTTGGACATTTCCACTTAGGGGTGTACTCACCTTTGTTGCCAGCGGTTTAGACATTAATGGCTGTGTGTTGAGTTATTTTGAGGGGACGGAAAATTTACACTGTTATATAAGCTGTACACTCACTACTTTACATTGTAGCAAAGTGTAATTTCTTCAGTGTTGTCACATTAAAAGGTATAACAAAATATTTACAAAAATGTGAGGGGTGTACTCACTTTTGTGAGATACTGTAAATGCAGCAGGATATGTCATGCTTTGGCTGTGTTGCAGAAGATTGATGTTCACCATTGAACCCCTTGGTAAGCATTTTATTCTTCTTATTTCATCCTCTTTTACCCTACACCTTTGTGTATAAGTTTCCAATACCACCACATTGTTCCACAGTATATCCACTTTTCATGCCATGGCTGCCATATCTGGATGACTACCACTCTCTCTGCTTGATATGTTTGGCCTGGTTTAAACATTGATTTATAAATTTGGATATTCCCATTATTGATATCCTTTATATGTCTTATTTTGGGTACCCTTTGTGTGGTCCTTGTGGGTGTATGGTGTGCTTATGGGTGCCCTTGGCTTATACATTGATTTTTTAATTTTTTTATATTCCCATTACAGATATCCTTTATATGTCTACTTTTGGGTACCCCTTGTGCAGTCCTTGTGGGTCTATGGTGCACTTATGGGTGCTCCTCTTCCTGTGGCTCCTGGGAGGCAACAGTGGGCAGCCTTATTAGATCATGCATGTAGTAATACCTTTTATAGTGCACATGGTGCTTAAAAAAGTACAAAATGGCAACTCAACCATGATTTGTCTTTGGATGAAGGGCACTTTTCAGTGGTAAAGCACTGTATGCCATACGTTTTATTTTCTTGTGAAATAGATTAAAACAAGTGTGCCTCAAAGAAGGAAATTCTAGGAAAGTTTAATTATGTACAAAATGTATCACATTTCCCATAGTTTCCCATATCCAATTCACTGTACTTCAATATTTTGTCTTTCATCTGACATGCATCTGTCTCAACCAGCTGCTTTCCCACCAAGCAATTCACACAATGGCCATGAAAAGCAGTTTTCTGTGTTGGCAAAGACAAACAAGAAAAACAAAGTAGAAATGTACAAATGCATCTAAAACTGTCATGGGAATGATTTGACTGTGATACATAATTCTTGCCTCAAGTGAAATCTCTTATGAAGGTAAAAAGAAACATTTTATTGTAAACCAAAATGCTAAACCTTTATCTTTACTAATCGGGAATTGTGATCTATGTAACAAGAAAAAAATAAGCAAAGGAATAATAAAAAAGTTGGTAAAAATCAACACACAGTATTTTCACTGACAAAAGAAATAAAGTTATCAGTTTTTAGTAACATCAGAGCTGTATTTACCATCAAGGCATTTGTGGACTAGTGCTTAGGGCTGCAGGGTAAAACTGGCTATACCGTAGCAGATTTTTTAAAGAACGTACGAACATTCATACAAAAATTCTTAGTACATTCAGTGGCTGGATGAATGTCAAATGGGAAAACTTCAACATTTTGTTTTCTTTTGAAATGACTGTAATTTCCCGAATCTTTCACATTTTCTTTTCACTGTGGTCAAAATGATAATTTGACCCCACTGACCATTTGAAAATTGAATGTGCATTCAAAAAATGAAGTACTAGTGTATTGACAGCTTTAAAGGGAAAGGAGCAGCAGCAAACCTCACGTTTTAAAAAATGGGATGACTTTTTTGTTTGTTTGTTTTGGCCTTCTCTGTGCATCAGCAGTTATATTCAATAAGAGAATTGTTAGGGGATGTTAATAGGAAACAGGTAACCAAAAAAAAAAAACGCTTTACCATTCACTTGTTTGGAAGCTTATACCAGTGAAAGGAAATGGAAGGAAATTTTCATGAAAACCAAACAACATGTTGCCCTCAATAGCAATATGAAACGATAAAAAGGAGTAGTCTACTAATGGTAATAACACACATATCGATTTGATTGACTAATCAAATTTTGCCCTGGCGCAACTTTATGATCAGTTTCTATTCAATATCTACTTTTGTGTTGGAGAACCAATCATATTTCACATCACTTAAATTAATATTTGTAATAGATAATTTACATTTATAACTGATAGATTGTATTTTTGATCAATGGTGTCAGTTAATTAAAAAGTGTGGAACAATGTTGTGTATTGCATTGTTTGATATACAGTATCTCACAAAAGTGAGTACACCCTTCACATTTTTGTAAATATTTTATTATATCTTTTCATGTGACAACACGGAAGAAATGACATGTTGCTACAATGTAAAGTAGAGAGTGTACAGCTTGTATGACAGTGTAAATTTGCTGTCCCCTCAAAAGAACTCAAAACACAGCCATTGATGTCTAAACCGCTGGCAACAAAAGTAAGTGAAAATGTCCACATTGGGCCCAATTAGCCATTTTCTCTCCCCGGTGTCATGTGACTCGTTAGTGTTACAAAGTCTCAGGTGTGAATGGGGAGCAGATGTGTTAAATTTGGTGTTATCCCTCTCACTTTCTCATACTGGTCACTGGCAGTTTAACATGGCACCTCATGGCAAAGAACCCTCTGAGGATCTGAAAAAAAGAATTGTTGCTCTACTTAAAGATGGTGCAGGCTATAAGAAGATTGCCAAGGCCATGAAACTGAGCTGCAGCATGGTGGCAAAGATCATACAGCAGTTTAACAAGACAGGTTCCAATCAGAACAGGCCTCTCTATCGTCGACCAAAAAAGTTGACTGCACGTGCTCAGCATCATATCCAGAAGTTGTCTTTGGGAAATAGACTTATGAGTGCTGCCAGCATTGCTGCAGAGGTTGAAGGGGTGGGGGATCACCCTGTCAGTGCTCACACCATACGCCTCACACTGCATTAACCTCCCTGGCGGTATGATTCTGTCTGGAATTTTGTTCCAAAAGTGGTACAATTATTTTGCATGAAAATTTGGCGTTTTATATTGTAGGCCTGTAATTCTTAGGAATAACTCACTTAAATCTGTCCAAACAAGAGTCTAGTAGACATCCCGGGTATGAAAAAGTTTGAAAAATGAAATCATAAATTATAATATAATAAATAACTAAAAATAAGCTCAGTTGCAGAATTGTCGCTATCGTCACTTTCAGTTGCTGATGATAAATTTCCCCAAAAATCAGTATCACTCAATTCTACAAATGATTCTTATTTACTATCGGTGTTTTCTAGCTGATCAAAAACCATTTTTGACGCAAAGGGACACTTTTTGGTTGCTATGGACATTCTCATGTTTCCAGGCAGAAAGAATGACATTTATTATATAAAAGTGCATGCAGGGCTCTGGGCAAACCACTAGGGACAAAGGGGGTGTGAAATGTTTTCATACAGTAATGTAATCTGTAAGATTACAGTGTACTGTATGTGTACTGTGTGTTTTACTTTTTGAATTTCCCGCCGGTCTCCGTCCCCGTGCGACGCGACGCTCGCAGGGAACGGAGCCCGGCACACAGGAATCATCTGGCCGCGGGGAGACACGCTGACACTGCGGGAGGACATCGCTGGATCCAGGGGACAAGGTAAGAAACATTGCCTGGATCCAGCGATGCAATCCCGAGTGTGGCTCGGGGTTACCGCTCTTGGTGCTGAAATTCCACCCCGAGCCACACTCGGGAATCCCGCTAGGAAGGTTAAATTGGTCTGCATGGCTGTTGTCCCAGGAGGAAGCCTGTTCTAAAGATGATGCACAATAAATCCCGCATACAGTTTGCTGAAGATAAGCAGACTAAGGACATGGATTACTGGAACCATTTCCTGTGGTCTGATTAGACCAAGATAAAAGTATTTGGTTCAGATTGTGTCAAGTGTGTGTGGCGGCAACCAGGTGAGGAGTACAAAGACAAGTGTGTCTTGTCTACATTCTAGCATAGTGGTGGGAATGTCATGGTCTGGGGCTGCATGAGTGCTGCCGGCACTGGGGAGCTAAAGTTCATTGAGGGAACCATGAATGCCAACATGTACTGTAACATACTGAAGCAGAGCAAGATCTCCTCCCTTCGGAGACTGGCTGCAGGGCAGTATTCCAGCATGATAAGGACCCCAAACACACCTCCAAGATGACCACTGCCTTGCTAAAGAAGCTGAGGGTAAAGGTGATGGACTGACCAAGCATGTCTCCAGAACTAAACCCTATTGAGCATCTGTGGGGCATCCTTAAATGGAAGGTGAAGGAGCACAAGGTCTCTAACATTCACCAGCTCTGTGATGTCGGAGGAGCGGAAGAGGACTCCAGTGGCAACCTGTGAAGCTCTGGTGAACTTCATGCTCAAGAGGGTTAAGGCAGTGCTGGAAAATAATGGTGGCCACACAAAATATTGACACTTTGGGCCCAATTTGGACATTTTCACTAACTTTTGTTGCCAGCGGTTTAGGCATCAATGGCTGTGTGTTGAGTTCTTTTGAGAGGACAGCAAACTTACACTGTCATACAAGCTGTACACTCACTACTTTACATTGTAGCAAAGTGTAATTTCTTCAGTGTTGACACATAAAAAGATATAATAAAATATTAACAAAAATGTGAGGGGTGTACTCACTTTTGTGAGATACTGTAATTATTGATAATGAATTACTAGTTTGTTATCACTAGTACCTAAATCAATGCTATTATATACTAAAAATAGTATGGCCACTATGCAACTGTGCATAGCAACCAATCAGCTATCATTTTCATGTCTAACAAGCTGAAAATAGAAGTTGATTTATTACTATGTACAGCTGCTTCAGGTTCTGTCTGCTCCAGTTTTAGTAAATCTCCCCTATTGTCAGCACATGTTTATACAAGCTTTTAACCTCTTAAGGGAAAGAGAAAGAGACTGCAGTCAGTCAGAGTGACGCAGATCTGTGGGAAGAAGTGGTCAACAGGAAGTAGAAGGTAAACTTTCACCTCTCACTTCCTGTTCCTGTTAAGGCCTCTGGAAAGCATGGGGGAGAGCTCTCTGTTTTCTCCTGAATGAAAGGGGGCCGCCAGCGGCTGTCAAAGCACCTGACCAATACTAGCAGCTGGTGAATGGGAAAACTGGATTAAGCACTTGAAAGACGAAAACCAACAACTGAGACAGCTAATTGTTAGTTTTATGCTATGTAGGATTCCTTCCTTCTTTATGAGGTCAACACTACCAGTAATTGAGGTCTAAGCACTGTTTTTTTCTCTTTCGTGTACACAATTATAAGGTTATTGTTGTGCTGGCTGCTTTTAATTCAATTTATTTTATGGAATAAGCGCAGTATTTTTTCTTTCACTTTAACCACTTAAGGACCAGAAGGATTTCCCACCTTAGGACCAGAGCACTTTTTGCGATTCAACACTGCGTCGCTTTAACTGACAATTGCGCGGTCGTGCAACATTGTACCAAAACAAAATTTGCGTCCTTTTTTTCCCACAAATAGAGCTTTCTTTTGGTGGTATTTGATCACCTCTGCATCATTTCTGATCACCGCTATAATCAAAAAAAGAGCGACAATTTTGCATAAAAAAAAACATTTCTTACTTTTTACTAAAATACACATCCAAAAAAATTAAAATAAAAACAAATTTATTCATCGGTTTTGGCCGATTTACATTCTTCTCCATATTTTTGGTAAAAAAATCGCAGTCGGCTTTTATTGATTGGTTTGCCACGTTTACAAACCATTAGAATTAATTTCTGGCATTTTTACAATTTTTTTTTTGCTAGTTATGGCAGTGATCTCCAATTTTTATCAGGACTGTGATATTGGGGCAGACATGTTGGACATTTTTGACACTTTTTTGGGACCAATGACATTTATACAGCCATCAGAAATTTAAATATCCACTGATTACTGTATAAACGTCATTGGCAGGGAAGGGGTTTACCTGCAGGGGGCGCTCTAGGAGTTAACTGTGTTCCCTCTGTGTGTTCTAACTGTATGGGGGCTAGGCTGCCAGGGGCATCAGAGATCTAAATGATCCTGAGTACAGGGATCAGTAGATCTCTGACATGCCTTCTGCCAGAACGGGAAACCGCCGTGTTTACATCAGCGGTTCCCTGTTCTGGCTCTGTCCTAGGCCATCGCAAGTCACCGGCAGACATCGAGTCCACCCGAACTGTGGCCCTGCTCAGGGAGCATGCTTGCTGTCATCCACACAAGTGACGACTATAAGCAGTGATTCGTGGGACAGGGCCACGCTGTCTCCGCTTATAGTCGGTGTGCGGTCGGCAAGTGGTTAAGCCATTTAGTACCTGGATGTCCGTAAAAGTCCATATGAAATAAATAATACATATGTTATACCATCAAGTGACTTTGGTGATAGAGTGACAGCAGTGCTCTTCAGTGCTTGGATTGCTTTGTGCAAAAAAAGTGCAAAAGAGTGCCCGGTGCTCGAACCCCTCTTGTGTCCCCACTCACCCCAAGGTATGGACCTACTGCTTAGCAGTCAGCAGGTCAGCAGAGCGAAGGGTTGGTATAGATGGTTTGAAGCCGGGCACTGGAGCAGGTAAGCAACGTGACAATCCCACAGAGATCAATCCTTGGTGAGCTCAAAAAACAAAGGAACACTCATAATGTAGACCGTCTCGAAAGGATGCTTGTTCCACCAGTCACCACGCTGTGTAATCCCGATCACATGCGGTTGTTTTATGGAATATCCTGTAAGTAGGAAACTTTCTGTGCAATAAATGTGAATTTTAGAAGGTCTACACTATGAGTGTTCCTTTGTTTTTTGAGCTCACCAAGGATTGATCTCTGTGGGATTGTCACGTTGCTTACCTGCTCCAGTGCCCGGCTTCAAACCACCTATACCAACCCTTCGCTCTGCTGACCTGCTGACTGCAAAGCAGTAGGTCCATACCTTGGGGTGAGTGGGGACACAAGAGGGGTTCGAGCACCAGGCACTCTTTTGCACTTTTTTTGCACAAAGCAATCCAAGCACTGAAAAGCACTGCTGTCACTCTATCACCGAAGTCACTTGATAGTATAACATATGTATTATTTATTTCATATGGACTTTTACGGACATTATTTTGCATTTGATTGATGTATATGGGGTGGCGCTGAATGTTGTGCTTGTATATGGATTAACGGGTTCGCCTGAGGTCACAGCAGCCCCCTGGTGGTATATCAGATGATTTACCACATGTTTTTTCATTTTTCAATTTATTTTATGTAGAGTATTGTTATTTATATTTAGCATATATTGCATTATTCACTTTATCTATTCCACGGCGCAATTGAGTATTTCGTTTTTCAGTACCTGGATGTACTTTGAAAGAGATCCCCAAACAAAGTGGAACCCTTCCTACAATACTGAACTCATTACTAAAGGGTTCAGTTTCAGAATACCTAATAGCCCAATGGTACATGCCACATGCCACAAGATGTTGGATGTTCCATTACTTGTGAGCTGGTTTTAGGTGACCTTCAAACACTTCACCCATTTGCCATATATGAATGTAGTAAACAGTTAAAAAACATACCTGATAAAAATGAAGGTTAATGCTTACGTAAACAAGTGAACAAGCATATTCATAATGCTAAAATAATGTCCTTTCAGTGGGTCTCCTCTTATTTCCTTTGAAACTGCTACTTATTTCATTCTTTTAAGCCTCTGGCTAAGAAATGAGGGAGACTCCATACATTTGGGGCTTTTAGGTGTGCAATGAACTCTAGGGATATATCTTCTTTAGTTTCCATTGATATCACTGAGCTATCACCATATTAAGTGTTGCAAATTGTTGCCTTGTTTTATCTGTGATTACATCTATGAGAAAACACTTAATGGATTCAAGCAGGATTTATTTCTAAGGCATAATATGCTTTGAGGAATGAGCTGATGCTATGCCCTGAAATACATTCATTATTTTGTTAGAGATTTGAAGATATTTTTAAACATCGGGGATCTGCTATCCTACTGTTGTTTAACTTTGTGAGAGATGTCAGATTTTAAGTAATTATGCAGCTGGGATTAGATACAAGACTGCTCAACATGTGCATCTCAGAATACACTTAAAATCTATTTAAAAAAAATTACTTTTTTGGCTTTTTACAATAAAGGGCAAAGTGTTTCTGGTTAAACTGTAAAAAGTAAAAACTGTGCTGGTAACAAACTGAAGAACGGAGCACAGTAGTTTGGGTCTCCAGTTATTTGGCATGCCCCTGCCCATTATTGCATACAGTGCTCACCCCCTGAGCAGCATTTTTTTTTATTTCATACGTTTTTATTGAGTAACATAGAGCAGGTTTACAAGAGTTTTCAAAAGATCAACAAACAAGTCATTTTAATGTACAAGTATTGGTGTAGCGGTTACAACAACAAATTAGATAGTCTTAAATAACAATGGTAAGAATCAAACATCTGGTTGAGAGACTTTGTATTGACAGTTTAGAAGGGGTAGGGTATCATTGGTTCAGCTTTGTTGTTGATCAATGTAATCTGTCTAATGTCAGCAAAAGTGAAAATATTTATCTAAGGCGGTTAAAGAACGTAGGTCGTAAGGAAGAAAATTAGGTAGGTTGGGGGCAAGGAAGAGAGGGGGCAGGAAGAAAAAAAGAGGGGAGGGAGAAATGAGAGGAGGAAAGGGGTGGAAGGGAAGCAGGGGAGAAAAAAGGGGGGTGGGAGGTGTGGGAGCATTAGTCTACCCACTCACTCTCTGCCGCCATTTTGATGGGGGGGGGTGGCATGGATAAATCAGGCTTTTCGTAGCGAGGCTCAGATATATTGAGATTGGCCCTCCCCCACTCTTCCCCTGTTTGGGGGAGGGAGGCTGCATGTCTCATCTGATGGGGGAGTATTTCTGGGTGTGTATAGGAGGGGTTATGACTTCTCAAGTGTGGTTTGCTGATCACGAGTGGATTAAGCTGAGATGATTAACGATGTGTACCTATCTGTAGTGCAGAAGTGAGTCCAGCATGCCCATGTATATGAGTACTTGGCTGGACAGTCTCGGGCTATAGAGATTATTTCCTTCATCTCTGTGATTTTTCCTACAAGTTTGAGCCATTCCATGATGGTCGGGGGGTGATTGGAACCCCAATGAAGGGGTATACACATTTTGGCTGCATTGATTAATGGTGGGATCAGGGTCTTGCGGTATTGATGTGCCGGAATGTCAGAGTGGTGGAGGAGAAACTGTACTGGCGTGTTGTGTAGCATGTATGTAGAGATTTGTGTTGTCAGTAGTGTTGAGCGAACCCGGACTGTAACGTTCGGGTCCGTACCGAACTTTCGGGTGTCCGGGTCACGGACCCGGACCCGGATATTTCAAAAATCGTTCGGGTTCGGTCTGGGGTTCTGCTATTTTACTCCACGTGTTGAGAAGCTGCAGGGCAGCCAATCAACAAGCGTTTCACTGGTTTGCCCTTAGAAGCCATCACAGCATGCCTACTAATGGCATGGCTGTGATTGGCCAGTGCATCATGTGACCCAGCCTCTTTATAAGCTGGAGTCCCGTAGTGCTGCAGTCACATGCTCTTCGGTTAGTGTAGGGAAAGGAAGCTGACGGCGTGAGGGAGAGAATAGAGACATTTTAAGACATTTTAAGATCTGATCCTGCATCCTGAGATAGATTACTTTACTACTGCTGTCAGTGCTGTTGCTCTGAGGACAGATAGCAGAAATTAGAGATTTGACATACCGCTGCTTTGAGTTGCAGATCAAACTCTGCATAAAACAACGATCGCTACGATCGTGCTCAACGATCAGATTATTGGAGGAATTTGAGATTTCAAATACCGCTGCTTTGATTTGCAGATCAAGCTCTGCATAAAACAATGATCGCCACGATCGTGCTCAACGATCAGATTGTTGGGGGAATTTGAGATTTCAAATACTGCTGCTTAGAGTTGGAGATTGCAGATTAAACTCTGTCTAACGAAACGATCGTACGTTCATACACAACGATCAAATTGTGGGATCGTACACAACGATCAGATTGTGGGAGTAATTTGAGATTTCACATACTGCTGCTTTGAGTGATCTGACTGCACGAGGTAGAGGCTTCTGCTTAGAGGGACAGATTCTTGTTCCAAAACCATTGCCTACTCCTATAGGGCCAGCTGCGTCTTCGGAGATGGAGCACGTCAGTCTAGTGAGTTTCGTCGTCATACACTTTAGAGTTTAATGAGGGTGTTAGACTAGCAACACATGCTAGGGTGTTAAACTAGCAACACATACTTGCATGCTAGCAAAGCAATCTGTCTCAAATTAGACGTTAGAGGTTGAGATTCGTCGTCATAAACTTTAGAGTTTAAGGGGGTTGTTAGACTAGCAACTCGTGCTAGCACCGCTAGTAACAAAATACGTCTCGAACTAGACGTTTAGTT
>BLSH010014656.1:276374-288431 GCA_018402905.1 Glandirana rugosa
TAATAAAAACTACAGTCGACTCTATTACCCCAGACAATCCTCACTACCCAAATTAGAGGTCAATTTACAAAACCCAAGAACAAAAAACCATAAATTCACTTTAACCACGTACTAGGCAATATCAATATAAAGGATAGGACCGGAAAACCTCTTAACCTTATAGAGAAACACTCTACTTCTCTATTAGTTAAGACCATATAGAGAATACACCCAACCTCTTTTTCCACTTTAGAAAAAGGAATCCCAACTCATCAGAGGTACACAGCTATTCCCGTTCCCTAACATCATCACAAAACTAAAAAAACTCTTGGGCTATCCAATGCGATCAAAAGGGTCACCTTCACAGAACTTAACCTAAATTTCCCTACAACTTTAGAGGAGGTTCATAATTAGGACGATTAATACTTGGAGGAGATTTCAACATCCCTTTAAATCCAATTCAAGACACTTCCACTGGGAAAACTAGCGTAACCTATCGGGTTCTCAAAAAAATCAAAACACTACTACAATCCCTTGCCCTTATCGACACATGGAGACTACTCAACCCTAAGGAAAAAGATTTCACCTTTTTCTCCAACCCACATAAGAGATATACCAGAATTGATTATCTCTTCATCTCACAAAGAGATATTCCAATTCTCCAAAAGGCCAGGATAGGAAATATAACTATAACGGATCATGCACCAATTTCACTTAAATACCAAAAAACAAGAACCCAAAACATTTAACTGGAGATTAAACCCATCACTCCTAACAGACCCCATTATCTCAGCTGACATCAAAAATAATTTATCTAATTACTTCATCAACAATCACAATCAAGACACTTCACCATTTATGATTTGGGAAGCACATAAATGTGTGATCAGGGGCGACTTCATTAAGTGGGGAGCCAAAAAGAAAAGAGAAAACGAAAAACACATTACCAACCTCCTAACAAAAATAAGCCAATTAGAAATAGCACATAAACAGACACAAGCTTTAGCAACAGAACAAAACCTAATCGACTCCAGGAAGGAACTTCAAAACCTCCTGGACAAAAATGCAAGAAGATCCCTTTTTCTTAAGAAAACAATATACTACGAACATAGAGACAAAAGTAGTAAGTTATTAGCTAGAGCCCTGAAAGAAACAAAATTGGCAAACGTTATTCATAGCATACATGACCCTAAAGGAACTGAACATTTTGACACAAATAAAATCACAAAGATCTTCCAAGACTATTATACAAAATTATATAATATCACCCCACAAAATAAAGCCCCATACTCCACAACCCCAAGACTAACACTCATCAACAAATTTCTACAAAACAGCAACCTACCCAAAATCACAAAAAGCGAAACTGAAGCCCTCGAAAAAGATATTACGATAGAGGAGATTAGCGAAACCATTTCAGGACTCAAAACGGGGAAAAGCCCAGGCCCGAATGGCCTTACATCACAATATTATAAGACCTTTAACTCTATTCTTGCTAAACCATTAGCAGAAGCCCTTAACTATTTAAACAAGAAAGTCCCAACATCGTCAGAATTCCTCGCAGCTCAAATCACCTTAATCCCAAAACAAGATAAGGACCATAAAAACTGCGCCAACTACAGACCTATCTCACTCCTAAACCTGGATCTTAAGCTTTTTACTAAAATTCTGGCTAACAGATTAAGACCTCTGTTGTCCAGAATAATAGGCCCTGAACAAGTAGGCTTCATGCCTGGCCGTGAAGCAAAAGACAATATTATTAAAACTCTGAATTTAATACACAGTGTGCAGAGCAGCGGTGTCGAAGGCCTTCTCCTGTCGACAGACGCGGAGAAGGCCTTCGACAGAGTGGCGTGGGATTACATTTTTGCGACATGTGAACATATAGGTCTGGGCAAGAAAATGATGTCCTGGATCCAAACCATATACAATAACCCAACAGCAAAAATCAAAATCAATGACCGTTTATCAGAGCCTATTCAAATTAAAAACGGCACCAGACAGGGATGTCCTCTTTCCCCGCTGCTATTTATTTTGACTTTGGAACCCCTGATTAGAACAATTACCAAAAATGAGAACATTCAAGGGTTCACCACAAACCGAAGAGAGTATAAGTTAGCAGCTTATGCTGATGACCTGCTATTCTTCATATCTAATCCACACATATCCATCCCAAATTTAAATGAAGTCTTTAAACAGTTCAGGTTTATCTCTAACTTCAAAATAAATAGCAGTAAATCGGAAGCAATGAACTTATCCCTCTCCAAAGACATGGAAGAACTTACTAGATGTAATTGCCCATATAAATGGGAATCAACCTCCCTCAAATATCTAGGGGTAAGAATCACACCCCACCTCAAAGATCTTTACCATCACAATCTCCGCCCACTTCTGAAAAAAATTGAAGAGGACCTTAAAAATTGGAACTCTAAGCACTTCTCATGGTTCGGTAGAGACGCTATACTTAAAATGACAGTCCTACCCAGACTACTTTATATGTTTCACGCCCTTCCCATCGATATACCCCAATAATTTTTTAAGAGACTATAGCCAAAAGAAAGTTCTTATGGGCTCATAAAAAACCTCGCATTCAATTGAAATTACTCACATTACCCAAAGATAAAGGAGGAATAGGTCTACCAGACTTTAAAAGATACTACTATGCAACACATATTACTAGATTGATTGACTGGCATTGCCATTCAGCATTCAAAGATTGGATTAGCCTAGAAGACTCAAACCCCAAAATCTCCACTAAATTTATGCCATGGACCAAAGCTAAATTCCACCCACACGTTATTAAAAAACATCCATTAATTAATACTACCTTAAAAATTGTCCAGAAAGTAATGGAGGCCCAGCATCTTTCATCTATTACCAGCCCGCTAACAACAATCGCAGGTAATCCGGAATTCCCTCCAGGCTCCGAAAATATCAACTCTCTCAGATCAGAGCGAGACACCCCCCTTTTAGTACATGACTGCCTACATAATAACAAAATTCTTCCCTTTCAACAACTCAAGAATAAATGAATAAATCACTCTTTAAATAGCTGGACATACCTACAAATACACGACTTTGTTAGGAATAATAAAGATAAAAACCTCATGGCAAGACCCTTCACAAACTTAGAAAAAATTTGTTTTGACCAAAAACCCATTAAAGGAGCCACCTCAATGGCTTACAGATGGATATCTCAACCAGATACTGACTCTATAGACAGTCACAAAACTACCTGGGAAAAAGATTTAGCTGTCCAGATCTCTGATGCACAATGGGAAAAAGCATGCGCTTTCACCCACAAATGCTCATTGAGCACTCAGATGCAAGAAACATCCTTCAAAATCCGAAACCATTGGTATATGACACCTGAAAAAATAAACAGGTGGAACCCAGCAGAATCAGACAAATGTTGGAGATGTTTAGATGAGACTGGCACCTTTATCCATATCTGGTGGTCTTGCCGTGAGATTCAAAAATTTTGGACAGGAGTCACTAATGTGGTAGTGAAAATTACCGAAACTAAGGTTAAATTAGATGCAGCTATTTGCCTATTACATGTCCACAATCTTACATATAGAAAATATAAAAAATCACTGATAAGACATATGCTTAATGCAGCAAAAGTCCTGATACCACTACATTGGAAAACAATGCAGCCCCCAACAATCAAGGAATGGATAATGAAAATGAACACAATATATGAGATGGAAGAAACACTAGCAATCAAAAAAGAAAACACACAACAATTCCACAGTCTCTGGAATAGGTGGACACAGTTCAAAAATTCAGATGAATACAAGAAATTAACGAACCAAATTTAATGAGCCAAACACATAACTTGTACTTACACCCAGTTACGAGACCGTTGACAAATATCTCATGAACCAAGTATATATACCTTTCCCATTACAGACAAATTTGATACACCAATACATTGAGATATTGATTTAACATTGTTTCAAAAGAGATAACAATAAATATTAATGAATATGTTTTCTCTTCTATATGAAAAGATATTGCCATGTGACAACTCTTTGATATATCTGTTATGAAACCTTTTATGTCAATGATTGTATTTACCTGAAGTTTTCAATAAAGCCTTATTGAAAAAAAATAAATAATTGTCGCCCTGCTAAACCAAGAAAAGTGCGGTTTGTTCCATTTGTCAAGGTCACTTGCAATTGTTCTGAGAATGGGCGGATAGTTTTTGGAGAATATGTCTGAAAATTTTGGAGTTAGGTAGATCCCAATGTATTTGTTTTGCTCTCGTGTCCATTGAAAGGGGAAGTTGTTCTTGCATTGTGTTACTGTATTTGGAGAGAGGAAGATATTTAAAGCGGGAGATTTCATGAAATTGATTTTGAGATTAGAGAGGTATTGGAAGCGTTTAAATTCTTTTACAAGGTTTGAGAGCGATATGTGTGGTTCTTTAAAAATAATAAAATGTTGTCAGTGAAGGGTGCGGTCGGCTATGGGTATACCTTTGATGTCACTATTGTCCTGAAGACATTGTAGGAAGGGCTCAAGGGTTAAAATAAACAGAATTGGGGAGCGTGGGCATCCCTGTCTCGTACCGTTGATTATGGAGAAGGCATTTGACAGGTGTCCGTTAACTCGGCCTCTAGCAGTCGGGGTCATGTAGAGAGACATGATTGAGTTGAACATCCAGCTTTGGAGTCCAATTTGGTGTAGGATTGCTCCTAGGTAGTCCCATGCTAGCCTGTCAAGGGGACAGGGACAGGAAAAAGCCTTTTGGTTATGTGACGTTATCCAGTGGTGTATGTTCAGGGCTTTAATCGTGTTGTCCCTAGCTTGTCTACGAGGGACAAAGCCTACTTGGTGTGTTCCAATCAGGGAAGGCAGGAGGGGTAATAATCAGTTGGCGAGTATCTTGGCAAACAATTTTAAGTATACATTGAGTAGGGATATGGGCCTACAGCTAGTTACTGAGGTAGTGTCTTGTTACGTACCTGGGTTGTGAGCCTGACGGTAAAAGGAGACCTCTCATACAACTATGGCTCCCGGACTGCTGGTAGTGGAAACAGCAGTCACAGGAGCACGGCGGGGTAAGAGTGTATGTTAGTCCAGTAGCAGTAGTCAGTCAATGGGCTTCCGATGAGTTTGTAGAGATGTGTAGAGCTGGGTGCTGTGGCAGACTGGATGGACAGCAGAGCAGGATGCTGTAGCAGACTGGAAGGTCAGCAGAGCTGGAAGCTTTGGCAGACTGGATGGATAGCAGAGATGGATGCTGTAGCAGACTGGATGACAGCAGAGCTGGAAGATGTGGCAGACTGGATGGACAGCAGAGCTGGATGCTGTAGCAGACTGGATGACAGCGGAGCTGGAATCTGTGGCAGACTGGATGGACAGAAGAGCTGGATACTGTAGCAGACTGGATGACAGTAGAGCTGGAAGCTGTGGCAGACTGGATGGACAGCAGAGCTGGATGCTGTTGCAGACTGGATGACAGCAAACCTGGAAGCTGTAGCAGACTGGATGGACAGCAGAGCTGGATGCTGTAACAGACTAGATGGACAGCAGAGCTGGAGCTGTAGCAGACTGGATGGATAGTCAGATGGGCGTGGTTCGGCAACAGACAGGAAGATCAGGTGTAAGCAGCAGGCATGGAAGGTCGTGTCACAAGCCAAAGTCAAACTGTGGCTCAAACAGTTAATCAGGAAGTGGAAGCAAGGTCGAGGCAAGCTGGGGTCAGGACAGGCGGCAGACAATTGTAAGGTAAGAGGCAGGCCAGATCAAGGTCATGGAGTATCCCAGATTTTAGGGGATCACACAGAGCTGCAGACCAAACAGCAATGCGACTCAGCAGCAGCCTGGTTTAAATAGGCCACCCAGAGCGCTCATCAGTGACAGGTGTGCATGCCGTGATTGCACTCCTTCTGTATGGGCTTCCTGACACTTCCTTTTTTTTGGAATTACGGTAATGTGGGCTTCTAATGATCTGTGAATCGGGAGAGTGGATGATGGGATGGAGTTGAAAGCCTTGAGGAAGTGGGGGTGTAGGGGGTCTGCAAACATCTTAAAATAAGTGGCTGTGAACCCATCTGGGCCAGGACTTTTGCCATTTTTGAGCTGTTTAATTGTGCATTTAAATTCCGAGATAGGGTGTTCTAATTGATGGGCTTCGTTGTTACATATGTGTTTGGGGCAAAATTTGTTAAGGAAGGTCTTAATTGTAGTTGCTCAAGTGTCTGTGTCCAGATTTTTGGTAGTGTGCTTAGGGAGGTTGTATAGTTTAGAATAGTAGGTCTCATGGGGTAACATTGATTTTTCCCTGGGAGTCTTTGACTGAGTATATATTTGTACTGGCTTTTCTAGATTGGACTGCCTTGGCCAGATATTTCCGATTATTGTTGCCGAATTCATCGAAGAGTTGTTGATGTAAGATAAATGCGCGCCTTGTTTTACGATTTAATTCTTCCCTTAAAGTGGTTGTCAACCCGTGACAACCACTTTAACCTACAGTTAAGCCTATAATAAGGCTTACCTGTGGGTGTCCTGCATATCTCCCAAACCTGCACGGTTCAGGAGATATGCAGTGTACTAGCTGTGCTGACGTCATTTTGGCACATGCGTAGTGAAGAAACGTCCTCCGTGCCATTTCTTCACTGTGATCGTGCCGTGACTGGCGGCTCCAGCGCACATGCGCAGGAGTGACGTCACGCAACTTCAGCCAGTCATGGAGATCATGGCCCCCGAAGGAAGAGGGGCAGAAGATGGACGCTGCCAGCACAGGGGACAGCGCTGGACGTCGCAGGCTTTGTTTGCAGGTAAGTGGCACATAATGGGCTACTATGCAATGCATAGTAGCCCATTATACATGTACTTTGCAGGGGAATACAGAGGAAGTAAACCTAATCTGGGTTTACTTCTTCTTTAAGAGCTGCCTCTGTATCGTAAGTTCCTGATATATTTGTTGTGCCTGGGATTGTTTGTGTATCCATTCTAACGTTTTGATTTTGTCAAGCAAGTCTGCGATCTACTTTTGTTGGGCTTTTCTTCTAGCTGTTTTTAGTACAAGGAATTTCCCTCTTATAACACATTTATGGGCTTCCTATTGAGTAAGTGGGGCTATATCGGGGGTGTCATTTTTGTCAAAGTATTCCTGGATAGTTTTACGGACTTCTAAAATGTCTTCTTCTGATGTTAAAAGGGAGGAGTCTAAGCGCCAGATTTTAGTGAATGTGTTGTTGTCTGGGAACATTAGGGTCATTGTGATGGGGTGATGGTCTGATAATACCATTGGTTCGATAGTCGCTTTGGATAAGAATTGTATGTCTTTCTGGGATAGGAATATGTAGTCAATTGTAGAATATCTAAAAAAGTGAAATCTTTGTCGTTGGGGTGGAGGGTACCCCAAGTATCATGTAGCAGTAATTCCTGAATTTGTAATTTAATGTTTTTAATGGGTCTATAAGGCAGGGGTGCATGCCCGAAGATGAGTCGAGGAGTGGGAACAGGACAACATTAAAGTCTCCACCCAGGATGGTCATACCTGATTGAAATTCTGCAAGAAGCTATGGGATGGATCTGAAGAAAGTAACTTGAGCAGAGTTGGGGCTGTAAATATTAGCTAAAGTTACTGGGCGGCCTTGAAGTTGGCCCTTTAGGAAGATGAATCTACTGTCAACACCTATGAGGCAGTCTGTAAGATGCCAGTCAAGTTTTTTTGAGAGAAGAATTGAGACTCCTTTGATCTTGGCCAGTGGGTTGTTGGCATGGTATGATGTAGGGAATGCCTGATTTGTGATCTTGGGGATCTTTTGCATGTGGAAGTGTATCTCCTGTAAGAACACAATGTTGGCTCTGAGCTTATGCGTCATGTCAAGGACTTGGCTGTGTTTTTCTGGGATGTTAAGGCCTTTGGCATTGAGGGAAACTGCTTTTGGAGTGGAGGATCTGTTTTAAATTGTGTATTGGACATGGTGTACTCGTGTTTTGAGTCCGAGTGATTGAAGGGGAGAGAGATGATATGCCTTTGTCAATTGTATATATGAGTAGAGGAGTGGATTATGAGTTGGGGATGAAAAAAAGGGGGGAGGGGGTAGATGTAGGGAAAAAAGTGAAAAAAATCCAGAACGGCAGCACTCCCGCCAAAATAATAGCAATACATTTATTAATGTTAAGAGCAAAAAAATTGGGGGAACAGACGGGGGGGGGGACAAAAGGTTGACGCGTTTCACACTATCAAAGTGCTTTGTCAAAACCAATGACTAGGGAAGGGGGTAGTAGAATAAGTGAGGGCGGGATGGGAAAGGGTAGGATGGGATTCGGTAGAAGAAAGGAAAGAGAGATGGGGGTGTTCCGGAAGAAGAGAGTCTATGGGTAGGCTCCCTAGAGTCTAGAATGTGTCTGGTGGGGGTCGACAGGAATAGATAAGTCCCTGTCATGTGGGAGGGTGGCAGTATCAGTGTTTGGTGGTTGGATAAAAGGCGTTAAACTCTAGTCCATAGGAGAAAGTTGTAAAATTCAATTGAGGGAAGAGTCAATAAGCTTTATCACTATGTGAAGTAATCATGGTTCAAAGCCCCAGGAACCTGAATGGCTCAGTAAGGTGTATGATTACAATAATAGTGCATAAAAGGTTGTTTAGTAGGGGTCTCAGGTATGATGGGTTTTGAGGATAAAATTGAGGATATACTTATGGTATGGTCGTTTTGCAGCCAGAGGAGCAAGGGGTATTTCCTCTTAGAGGTCAGGAGGGACCTTTTCATTGCTAGGGGGCTGCAGATTAGAATGCCATCACTTGTAGTTATCGGCACACTGTGTCTGGGAGATGGTCTCTCGGGGGCGTTTGTCCGATATGCATGGGTCGATGGTATTTATAGTGAGCATGTATGGGGTCCTGTATGGCACTATTTAGCTGGGAGGCGGAAGTGGCCAGGGGTCTCTTGATAAATTGAGCCCTGCAATTTCAGAGATATTTGTGCTCATTAGTAATTGTAGTAGTTCGGGGATATCAGACCCCGTCGTTCATTTGTCACAACAACCGGGCATTGCAGGGTGCTTTTGCTGATTTGGCTGACCAGGTATTCTGGTTACCCTAAACAGGGATTGTAAATAACATTAAACAGGACTTGTATAACAGAAAACAGGTTCCTTTCAGACAATCGGAGTGCAACATTGTTGCTGATTGTGGTAGACTTTCCCTTGGGGTGGTGGTGTGCAGATGCTTTACCCAGCTAAACAAACTTGTTTATTATGTATCCCTGTGTGGGTGAGAATTTGATTTATAGCTAATAGTAGCACCAGGGGGAACTGATATGGAAAAGGCTGAGAGTGCCATGCATATTCTTAATGTAGAAGTATGGTACCACACAACACCACACCAGGGGACCGCCTGCGTATAATTGTCAACAATAATACAATCACTCTACATTAAACGTATCACTCCATATGGCATTGTAACATTTTAAGCAGCTTAAGAGACATGCATTTGGGTTTGTGGGGTGAGTAAGAGGAGGGGGGGGTGTGGTAGAAGGGAGGGTATGGGTAGATGGATAAAGGAAAGGGAGGTAGAGCAGATTGGGAAGGGATATGGGAGGGGGATATATGAGGAGGGGTGGGAACCCAGAAAAGAATGAGGCGGGATACCTCAGCTAGTCCTTCTATTTGATCATTAGGTGGAGTATAGCGGTTCAGTTCTTGGGTATGTGGCATAGGTGTTTGAAAAAGCTAAGGTACAATAAATATTATCTGAGGAATCAGCATGGTAATATAGCAGCGCCTCAAAGGTATGTTTGCAACATGAAGTTCAAATCTTCAATGAAGGCGAGGATGGAGTCTTTTAATGTGTCACCGACTTCTGAGGCACAATTTTACAGTCATTTATGTGTACCTGTAAAAAAGTATCAGATAACAAAAACAGGGGAATAAAAAAAAAGAAAAAGGGAGAGGATAAAGTTTTGTTCTTGTATAGGTCAACTTTTCTGGTGGATCCACAGTTCTATCGGGAGTCAGCAGGTATCCGATAAAATTTTGGCTCCGTCTTGGGTCAGCTATCATGGGGTTAGTTGGAAGACATAAAGAAAAATATGTACTTTATTCAGATCTTTCCTGGCGAGGCCTTCTGTGGGCTGGAGAAGATGTTGGGCTGTTGTTATGGGAATTTTCTGGTTGTGCAGGAACAGATTCACAGGACGCAATCTCTGTGTTTAAAATGTCCATTCTGACAAAATTATTATTATTATTACATGATATTTTATAGATAGATAAGAAAGGGTTGTTGTGATATGTTATTAAAAACTAACAAATAGAAATATATTATTAAAAGCTAGCTAATAGAACAATTGCAAAAGTAAAACATTTGAGAGGGGAGGGGGGAGTAGAGATAGAGAGAGAGCTTCTAGCAGAAATCTGTGTGAAGTGAAGGACACAGAACACATTACAGCAGCATGAACAAAATGGAGTCTCTTTCCGTAAATGAACAATACAGAGAAAGTCCATGTAATTTCCCTCTTTTTGTTTATTTGACCCCATTATTCTCCGTGTTACATTCAGCCGATTGCCAGTAGCTCCTGCTACGTTGGCGCAGAGAGACGGCGTCCTGTTCAGCTCTCTCATAGTTTTCTCACAATAATGGGTTCATCAGGGCTAGTGGACCATCTGTTGGTACAGTGGGTGATCACACAGAGGCACAGCCTGATGAGGAAATAAACAACAAGTATGAGAAACAGGAACATCACAATGTAAGCACTTAATTTCTGTAACTATGTTGCTATGCCATATAGAAAATCACCAAAACCTCCTAATCCCTTAAAGGGGTTCCATCTATCTTTAGCAATATCTCTGGCCTTATTCTGTAGTTCTCTTATCTTAGCAAGATGCCCTTTAATAATGTCCTCATTATCAGAAATGTATATACAACAGTGCGAAAAACCTTACACATCCCACCTTGAGCTGCAGTGAGATAATTTAGCGTTAATCTATGCTCTAATAATACTTTTTTTAAGCTGAGCCATTTCTTCACTTAACCACTTGACAACTGGGCACTTAAACCCCCTTCCTAACCAGACCAATTTTCAGCTTTCAGTGCTCTCACATTTTGAATGACAATTACTCAGTCATACTACACTGTACCCATATGAAATTTTCGTCCTTTTTTCACACAAATAGAGCTTTCTTTTGGTGGTATTTAATCACCATTGGGGAGTTTATTTTTTGAGCAATAAATGGAAAAATACCAAAAATTTTGTAAAAAAATGCATTTTCTTTATTTCTGTTATAACATTTTGCAAATTAGTAATTTTTCTTCGTAAATTTTGGCCAAAATTTATACTGCTATATGTCTTTGGTAAAAATAACCCAAATTAGTGTATATTATTTGGTCTTTGTGAAAGTTATAGAGTCTACAATCTATGGTGCCAATCACTGAAAATTGATCACACCTGATGCACTGACGGCCTATCTCATTTCTTGAGGCCCTAACAAGACAGCAAAGTACAAATACCAGTACAAAGTCCAACGTATTTAGTAAGAGGCATGGCAAGTTTTTTGAAGTTGTCATTTTTTCCCACAATTCTTTGCAAAATGAAGATTTTTTTTTTCAGTTTTTTTTTCCACAAAATTGTCATATTAACAGGTTATTTCTCACACTCAGCATATGCATACCACCAATTACACCCCAAAACAAATTCTGCTACTCCTCCTGAGTATGGTGATACCACATGTGTGAGACTTTTACACAGCCTGGCCACATACAGAGGCCTAACATGCAGGGAGCGCCATCAGGCGTTCTAAGGACATAAATTACACATATAATTTCCTGACTACCTCTTGCACTTTTGAAGGTCCTGGAGCACCAGGGCAATGGAAACGCCCCAAAAATGACCCCATTTTGGAAAGTAAACACCCCAACGTATATTCTATGAGGCATAATGAGTCTTTTGAACGGTTCATTTTTTCCACAAGTTTTTGGAAAATGTAGAAAGAAAATGAAAACACATTTTTTTTTTTTACACAAGGTTGTTCATTTATACAATATTTCTAACACACAGCATGTACATAGCAAAAATGACACCCTAAAATATATTCTGCTACGTATTATGAGTATGGCGA
>BLSH010014656.1:288978-319321 GCA_018402905.1 Glandirana rugosa
ATGGATGCATGGCTGAGCACGAATGCATGGGTGAGCACGAATGCATGGGTGAGCATGGATGGATGGGTGAGCATGGATGGATGGGTGGGCATGGATGCAAGGGTGAGCATGGATGGATGGCGGAGCACGGATGCATGGGTGAACACGGATGCATGGGTGAACACGGATGCATGGGTGAACACGGATGAGGCTGTATGGGTGAGCACGGATTAGGCTGCATGGGTGAGCACGATTGGATTGGTGAGCATGGATGCATGGGTGAGCATGGCTGGATGGGTGAGCACGGATGCATGGGTGATGGATGAGTGAGCACGGATGGGTGAGCACGGATGCATGGGTGTTGGATGAATGAGCACGGATGGGGAGCATCCTCCCACAACAATGGGTGCCACTTGCCGCCGTGTATCTACGCTACACGGTCGGCAAGTGGTTAATAAACCTATATCAGTGGTAGTAAGGTTAATAATCTCATCTACAATTCTAGCGTAATTATTTATTCTTTTCATTGCTTCAATTCCCCATTCTGTCCAGGAAGGGAACCATGACCATGCCATGTCACCTTTAGTGAAAAGCTCTCTTTTGAACACTAAAGGGTATTCTTGGCTTTGACCGGGTTGCACTGTGTCTTTGCAAACATCCAAAGCAGGTAATAACTTCCCAATATAACATGTACCTATAACATTAGTAGAAATCCAGGCAAAAGCTTTATCTCCACATATAAAAAATAACCCTCTACGTATGGATGGCATACCTGCTCCTAAAAGACTAGATGCAATAACATTGAATCCCAGGTAACTGATATTTCCACATATTGGGAAATGTGTGCAATTTGTATTATAAAGGGTTCTATTTAGTTCTGGATCTGAGATATAATAATAATGCCCAGGGTTTCCACCATAAACTGCAATCTTTGCTCCAGTGCAATCCGAATTGCCCAGCTGTGTACATTTAGTGTTAAATGGGCATGTAATGTTTAGACAAATCTGTGGAGTATCTATGTGTTTTGAAACCATCAAAGTTACTGATCAGTGCTCATTAGCTGTGGAAACTATGTATGAGCCATTTTTTCTGGTCCTGTTTAAATCAGTGAAGTAGAGAGGCATTGCTATCATGGGTATTGTTCCCATTTGGAGATATAAGTGAGAACACACCCAGCAGTTACTAGCGTTGATATGGGTTGCATGCAATTTTAACATTTGGATAAAAGGGTTATTTTTCCATGTCTCAGTTCTCACAGACAACAATAAAAGAAACATAATTTTTATTTCAAAGGATAGTGCTGGTTCGCTATGCCCGTTCTCCACGCTGCTTCCCTCTGGGCTGTATGGCGTCGTTGTCGGCGCCATCTTGGCAAGGAGCTGTCCTGGCCACGGGGAAGAATTCAGTCAATTTGCACGGCCCTCCATGCTGCTTCCTCTTCCCCATGGTCGCCGGGGGTGTCTCTCCTGTGTCCCCCGCTCGAGTGGCCCCTTTGTCAGGGAGTATGTCACTGGTGGGTCGCTGTTTAGTGGCCACAGCTCTGGAGCTCCTCTACTTCATGGCCATCCTGGTCGGCAGTTGGCTCCGCCCCCCTACTTTGTGGATGATAAGAAATATGGAAAGCTTGCTGTATGTTAAGTGCTTCCATTACCTCTTTCATCACTTCTCCAGTAAAATGGGTTCCTCTGTCACTCTCAATAGTTTCAGGAACTCCATATCTACAAACGATTTAATTCACAATTTTCTTTGCTGTTGTTTTTGCATTTGCTTTGGCTACCGGCCAGCATTCAGGCCAACCTGAGAACATGTCAATGCACACTAGAGTGTACTCATAGGTGCCTATTCTGGGCATCTGAATGTAGTCGATTTGAATTCTTTCAAAAGGGAAATCTGGCTTAGGAGAATGCTTTTGGGGAACATGGACAGGCCTCCCTGCATTGTACAGAGCACAAGTGAGACATGAAGCACAAAACCTGGCTGCAAATGCACTAAATCCAGGTGCTATCCAATAGCAGTCAGTAAGTGCCACCATCGCGCCCTTAGCAAGATGACTGATGCCATGTGCCAGTTGTGCTAAAACTGGGTACAAACTCCTGGGTAGACACCACCTGTTGTCAGCGCTCCACAGGCCCTGCTGATTTTAGGTAGCATTACATTTGATCCACTTATACTTCTCTTCATCAGGGACCCGGTTCTGCACATGAATTAAAGTTTCTATATCCCACTGGGCTTGATGAGGGGTATCTGTCCCCACTACCTGGACGACCCCTACAGTGGGTATGACTTCAAATGACATAAGGGCAGCATCCTTTGCCGCTTGGTCCGCCAAAGCATTTCCTCTGGCTGTTATGTAATTTCCCCTTGAATGTCCTTTTACCTTCAAGATGGCAACTTCTGCTGGTTTCTGAATGGCCTCAAATAGCCACTCTATGAGTTTTGCATGTCTCACTGGCTTCCCTGCACTAGTCAGAAAGTTCTGTGCTTTACAAATAGGCAGAAAATCGTGTGCTATTCCAAATGCATATTTGCTGTCAGTGTAAACATTTCCCATTTGATTCTCTAGGAGTTGGCATGCTTTGACTACAGTACACAACCCAGCTTCATGTGCTGACATTTGGGGTGTCAATGCTTCTTCATGTAAAATAGTGTCTGTAGTGGTTACAGCAAACCCTGTGTGTGACTGACCATCATCAGTGTAAAATCTGGAACCATCTACGAATAGTTGTGTCACAATCTGATAAAGGCTCATCTTTTGCTGGGGTGACAGAGGTCCTTTCTACCTCCCTCAGAGCCATACAATCATGAGAAAAACTCTCAGGTTCTGCATCAGTACCATTTGTTGCATCTTCCTCATCAGTTATAGGAAGAAGAGTAGACTGATTTAAAGTAACATGTTGTTTGATTGATGGAGCAAAAAGAGCAGACTGGTACCTGTCAAATCTACTGGCAGACACATGTCTGGGATTCACTTGATTCATGATTTCCTGTACTGCATGTGGCACATACAGGGTCAGAGCAGAATCTAATACAAGCTCAGTTACTTTGTCAATTATTATATTATTATTATTATTATTATACAGGATTTATATAGCGCCAACAGTTTGCGCAGCGCTTTACAAAATGAAGGCAGGCAGTACAGTTACATCACAATTTGGTACAAGAGGAATCAGAGGGCCCTGCTTGTTAGAGCTTACAATCTAAGAGGGAAGGTCAATAGATACAAAAGTAATAGCTGTGGGGGATGAGCTGATGTAGAAAGTAAGACAGTGTATTAGATAGAAGCAGGATAGGCTTCTTTAAAGAGAAAGGTTTTCAGGGATCGTCTAAAGATGGATAGATTAGGAGACAGTTGGACAGATTGGGGTAGAGAGTTCCAAAGGATGGGAGAAGCTCTGGAGAAATCCTGAAGGCGAGCATGGGAGGAGGTGACAAGGGAGCTAGAGAGCAGAAGGTCTTGGGAGGACCGAAGAGGGCGACTTGGTTGGTATTTTGAGACTAAGTTAGAGATGTAGCTGGGGCAGAGTTGTAGATGGCTTTGTAAATTGTTGTTAGTACTTGAATTTTATTCGTTGGGTGAGTGGAAGCCAGTAAAGAGATGGGCAGAGAGGGGTGGAGGACACTGAGCGGTTGGTAAGGTAGATAAGTCTTGCAGCAGCATTCATTATGGACTTTAGGGGGATGATAATGTATGCAAAGGTAATCCAATGAGGAGAGAGTTGCAGTAGTCGAGGTGAGAGATAACCAGAGAGTGAATTAGAAGCTTGGTGGTGTCATTGGTTATAAAGGGACGTATTCTAGAGATATTGTGGAGGCTAAGGCGGCATGATTTGGACAGGGATTGGATGTGGTCCTGAAATGACAGTTCAGAGTCTAGGGTTACCCCTAGCACCCTGGCATGTGGGGACACACTAATAGTTGTGCCGTTGATCTTAACAGAGAAGTCAGGGGAAGGGGCACTTGGGGGAGGAAATATCATGAGCTCAGTTTTAGATAGATTCAGTTTGAGGAAGTGCTGTGACATCCAGGCTGATATGTCTGTTAGTAAAGCAGTGATCTGTGAGGAGACTGATGGGGTGATTTGAGGGGTAGAGAGATAGTTGTGGGTGTCATTGGCATATAAATGATAGCAGAAGCCATGGGAGGTTATCAGCTGACCCAGGGAAGACGTGTAGCTCGAGAATAGTAGGGGATCCAAGGACAGAACCTTGGGGGACCCCAACAGTAAGAGGAGTTGTAAGTGACACTGAAGGTGCGGTGAGATAGGTAAGATTTGAACCAACGGACAGCACAGCCATGGAGACCAAGCTAATTGAGTTTTTTGAGGAGGAGGGGGTGATCAACTGTATCAAAGGCAGTGGAGAGGCCCAAGAGTAAGAGTATGGAATAATGACCATTGGTTTTTGCTGTTAGTAAGTTGTTTGTGACTTTTAGGAGGGCAATTTCTGTGGAGTGCTGTGGACGAAATCCAGACTGAAGGGGATCAAGAAGGTTATTTTCAGTGAGGTGGTCACTCAGTCGGTTGTAGACTAAACGTTCAAGGATTTTGGAGGCAAAAGGGAGTAAGGAGATGTGTCTTAGGTTGTTAAGATTGGTGGGGTCTAGTGTGGCCTTTTTTGCTATGGGAGTGACTAGTGCATGTTTTGGAGGGTTGAGGAAGATGCCAGTAGAGAGGGAGAGGTTGAAGATATGAGTTAAAGAGTGCAGGATAGAGTCAGAGGGTGACTGTAGTATTTGAGAAGGAACGGGGTCCAGGAGGCAGGAGGTTAGGTGGGCGTTAGAGAGAAGTTTAGTGACTTCTTCTATAGTAGCTGGGTTAAAAGAGAGTATTGATTGTGCAAGGGGACAAAGAGTGTGAGGGGAGTGAGACATCTGTAGAGTGGAGATCTCAAGACGAATTGTATCAATCTTATTTTTAAAGTGATTAGTAATTTCCTGGGCAGTGAGTAAGTTAGTGGGTGGAGGTAATGGAGGACGAAGTAGAGTGTTAAAGGTAGAAAAGAGTTGACGGGGGCTCCGTGTGAGGTTGTTAATAAGAGTGATAAAGCAGGTCTGTTTGGCAGTGTGGAGGCAAGAGTGGTATTTTTAGAGGGCAGATTTATATTGGCTGAAATCTTGCTGTGAATTAGTCTTACGCTACACAGACGCTCAAGAGCGCAGCTATTTTTTTTGAGGCTTCTGGTATTGTCTGTCTGCCAGGGTTGTAGCGGTCAGGGGCCTGTTTCTGTGTGTAGTGAGGGGGGCCAATGTATCTAGGGTGGATGACACTGAGCTGTTGTATATAGAAGTGGCCAGGAAAAGAATGAGATTTTGGCGTAGACACAATCTGTAGCAGAAAAAAGAAGAGAAGGGTCTTATGGTGGAGGTTTCTACGGGTAATTGTTTGGTAGCTGGAAGGCAAGGAGGAGGAAGACAAGGAGAGAGTGAAACTAATAAGGTGGTGATCAGAGAGAGGAAAAGGAATGTTGGAGAGGTTGCACAGAGTGCATAGGTAGGAGAATATGAGGTCAAGGCAGTTGCCAAGAGAGTGAGTAGAAGCATGTGTCCATTGTTTTAGGTCAGAAGAAGAGGTTAGCCTCAGAAAGCTAGAAGTAGCAGGAGTGTTAAGATTAGCAGGGATGTTGAAGTCACCAAGAATGATTGTTGGAATTTCAGAAGAAAGAAAGCAGGGTAGCCAGGCAGAGAAGTCATCAAGGAAGCTTGATACCGGACCAGGAGGCTGATAGATCTCAGCAATTCTCAACGAAACTGGAGAAAATAAACAAATACAGTGAGCTTCAAATGAGGAGAGGGACAGAGAGGGGGGTGGATGAAAAACTTGAAAAGTGCTTTGAGGGGATAGGATGAATCCAACACCACCTCCTTTCCGTCCACTAGGCCTGGGAGAGTGAGTCCACAGGAGGCCACCATGGGAGAGGACAGCCGACAAAGAAAAGTCAGAATCTTGAAGCCAGGTCTCCGTAATTACAAGTAGGTTGAAGGAGTTTGTGATAAATAGGTCATGGACGGTGGTAAGTTTGTTACAAACAGAGTGGGCATTCCAAAGGGCACAGGAGAAGGGGAAGCTGGTTCTAGGCAGAAGAGAAATAGAAATTAGATTGTGTGGATTGCGCCTGCTGTCAGAGGATTGGGGGTGCCGGGTATGTTGTCCAAAGGTAAATGATGGTGGTCCTGGATTTGGGGAAATATCTTCAGAACTTAGGAGAAGCAGAAGGGTGAGAGAGGTGATATGGGAGGGTGACTTATTGGGGGGGGGGACACTTCCCAGTGTCCTGTAGGTTTTATTGGTATTTGGGTTCAGAAGTAGCAGGAGCTGATGAGTGCAGTAATACGGTGAAGAAAGGAGTGAGGGTGATTTATATAAGTGGTGGGGTGGAGAAGAGGGGTGAAGGAGAGAGAGTTTAAGAAGAGAGAATGCAACTGTGAAAAGAAAAGGAAGGGAGTGCATTATACAGAGTGGGATATTGATAAGCAGACTGGATGAAAGATGAAAAAAATTCTATAAGGAATCAGGTCACCTGTAGTCTGTTTAGTGTTTTGCAGTATTCTGTTGTTTTTCACTTTGTGTCTTCACTGAAGTGCTGAGCCGAAGTGTAATACTTAATCCATTATGAATACTTTATTCAAGATGATAGTTGCCAATGCAATCCCTGCCTATGCAGACCTCGGCCTTTGCAAACCTTAGGGAAGGCCTACATATATACTGAGTTGGGTGGGGGTATTGCCAATTAATCAATTAGGATTGCATAGGAGGGACATATTGCTAACAGAACAAACTTTTATCACCAAAGGAAGACTACAAGACACAGCAAGAGAGCAGAAGGGCAAGGCAATAAAAATAGCATTGGCTCATAATTTAAGTATAGACAATAAGAAAGCAAAATAAACATCACAGTGATATGGGCAGAGGCATATATTACCATTTAAACATATTGCAAACAATGGATCAGTTGCAGGAAAGGTGGAAACTTGAAGGCAGCATAGATTACCATTTAAACATAATGCAAACAATGGATCAGTTGCAGGAAAGGTGGAAACTAGAAGGCAGCATAGATTACCATTTTAACATATTGCAAAGAATGAATCAGTTGCAGGAAAGGTGGAAACTTGAAGGAAGTATAGATTACCATTTAAACATATTGCGAGCAATAGATCAGTTGCAGGAAATGTGAAACTTGAAGGCAGCATAGATTACCTGTGGAGGGATAGAGAAGAGCCTTTTAGAAAGTGCTGAGCGAAGTGTAATACTTAATCCAATAAGAATACTTTATCCAAGATGATAGTTGCCAATGCAATCCCTGCCTATGCAGACCGCGGCCTAGCAGACCACGGTCTAGCAGCAAAATGCAGGCTGCTATGGCTCACATACAACTGGGGGAGCCTTTGATGACAGGGTCTAATGAGGCTGATACATACATCACAGGCATCCGTCTCCATGTAGCTGGGTGAGCCCACCCACTGCAAATCCATTGACTTCATGACAAAACAATGAGAAGCTCTTATTGTAGTCAGGAAGTCCAATGGCGGAAGCTTCAGACAAAATTTTAATAGGGTCCTTTATCTGCAATTTGTTGTCCCATGTGAGTTTGAAAGGGTTTGTAGTGGTACCCACATATAGCGGAGCCATAAGTTCTGATGCATTTGGAATCCAGTCCCTGCAATATGCCACTAACCGCAGGAAGGCACGTAGTTGCCGCACATTTCTTGGCTTTTCAAATTTTTGAAAGTTTTAACTTGATCTGGGGTTAGGTGACAGATTCCATGTGAAATGCAGTGATTCAGGAAGATCACTTTCTCTTGACAGTATTGTAGCTTCTCTTTGCTGACTTCGTTGTTACTGTTATAGAAAAACATGAGAAGGCTTACTGTTTCTCTGCTACAAATGTCCTTTGTATCAGGCCAATAAGCAAATCATCTATGTACTGAAGCAAAACTGTGTTTGGATGTGAGGGGGACCAGTGGTCCAATACTTGCTTTAACGCAGTATTATATTTAGAAGGGCTACTCACACAGCCTTGGGGAAATCTTGCCCATGCTAACTTTTGGGCATCATGGGTAAATGAAAAAAGGTGGCAGCAATCTGGGTGTAGGGGCACCAAAAAAAAAGCATTTGCAAGATCAATCACTGTAAAGCAGGTGCTGGAGGCAGGTATTCCACTTAGTAAAGTGCAGGGGTTGGGCACAATTGGGGTGTCTGCCTCTATTATATTGTTAATGGCTCTCAAATCAAGCACCATGCGGTATGTCACTTGTCAACCCTTCTTGTCTGACTTCTTTGCAATTGGGAACAGGGGTGTATTGGCTTGGGACTTAATTGGTACAACAACCCCTGCTGCTTTCAGTTGAGTGATTTGATTCTTTATCCCCTCAGCCTGAGCAATACTCAGCTGGTACTGTTTAATCTGTGGGAGTTGGACTCCTGGTTTAATTTTTATCATAACTGGGGTGCAGTTCAGCAGACCTACGTTATATTTGCTGGTGGCCCATAAATCAATTGGAATCACATACAATTCTGGTGGAAATGGTGGAGTGGAGTCTTGGATTAAAAATACTCCTTTATGGTTGATATCCACCTGACCTACCTAATGTGCATCAGTCAGTAGCAAAGGTGTAAATATAATGTGAGTCTTCTGTAACCCAAAGCAATGGACAATAAGGCCAAGGAATGTCACATTTTTTCAACATTTGGGACATTTTGGGACTGTTTCTGAGGACGCAGAGGATGTTGCAACTTGCTTCTTAACATATAAGAAAAGTATAGTTGTTTCTGTGAGAAAAGGCAAACATCAGTCCCCAATCTCTTCAACTGTTCTTTTCCCTGTTGCTAGCTCCAGCTGTGGCTGGAAAGCCAGGTGCCTATATGACTGGAAAGACTAAGTGATTAGAAAGTGGAAGGAGCTGCCACACTCTGCTGCTAGAGTCAGCCTATCTGCTGCAGAAGAGGAGAGTTGTTCTGGCTGAGAAAATGGCTGACCTTTGTTCCTGAACTGCCATTAGGGTCAACTGTTCAAGATATATAACGGTTAGGCCTCATGCCCCCTGAGCCTTTACCAGAAGACAAACAGGCTTTCAGCAGCCTGTTAAACATTGGGTGCCAGGTGTTTGTTTCTGAGCACATACTGCCCTAAACATTAGTAACATGTTGTGCACTGTTCAACCCAAAGCAGCAGCAACATTCAGCTTCTTGAGTTTTACAGACCACCAGCAACTGGGCTGGACAGTGCACTTCTGCCTTCCACCAGCTCCTAAATGTTGAAATCTCATTCACCGGGGGTAAATACCCAGTGTGCATGAAGCCTTATATGAGAACCCTTGGTTACTTTATTATGGGATAAGGTGAGTGTGTGAACTTGTGTGGCCGGGTACATTTACTCTCGATTTGCGTGTACATATTTGGTAGCTAGCTAGGGTATATTCTTCCAACAGGACTGATCTTTGTGGTCAAGCTGCTAATTACATCTACTACGCCATTTCCCAGGATATTCACTTAGGACATTAAAGGTTTGTTTCAAAAGTGATAAACATTGTCACCACTAAGTGACTAAGTACCAGGTTCAAAATGGACTTCTAAGATGTCATTAGAAAGGCCAATACCTTAGAGTATATGCCTTTGAGTGTCATTCTTGCAATAATTGTTAGATAATGAGTTCATGTGAAATCTCCATTAAAAGATGTAAATAATTTTATAATTACAAATATATTTTAGTTAGATGGAAATATATTTAAGCCATTGAGTGTGTTTGAGCATCAAACTATTCCTAGCTTCCATGCTGGTGTTACTGTAAATTGTTTTCCACTTCAATGGTCTGGCTTTTTGTTTTCTGGCCATGTTCTCTAAAGATCAGAAATAAATGTTGGAAGTAGCAAAGTAGCAGAAACAATAGATCTAAAAGCCATGGAAGGATTACACTAAAAAAGCAAAAGCCCTCAACTTTGTAACAATTGTCAAACAGTGACAAATTTTCATAGGGTAGTTTTATGACCTTTGTTTGCATTGTTTGCAAAGTTAAATAAAATGAACAGAAAGTGCACAAAAACACTTAAAAATCACAACCCCATATTTTCAATGAAAAGGTAGTTGTTGTTCAGAAATAAAAATTACAGTGTCATATTTCAGAGACAATAGTCAGAAACTACAGAGTATGTAAGAATCTTGATTGGGCATCAATGCAAGTGGGAGAGGAGACACATTTTTTAATAAGAAATAAAGATGGCAGTGTATTATTTCAGAGACAGCAGCCAAATATTGAACACACTGGCTGCACATTATGTAAGCAAGTTTCTTGCCCGCAATGTAGAAGGGAAAAACAATGCATTCTTTATTGTAAAATAAAAATTACAGTATCTTATGTCTGAGACAAGAGCCAGAAAATTTGCACAGACACACTGAACATCATGTAAGTGGTTATACCAAGCCACACTGGAGGAGGAAGAGATGGGGCAGTTTATATTGCGAAAGAAAAATTACAGTATATCACGTCAGAGAAAAGAGGCAGACATATTACACAGACATGCTGAGCATCATGTAAGCAGTTTTATTAAGCCATAGTGGAAGAGGGTGAAACAAGGCAGGTTTTATTGTGAAATAAAAATACAATATATTGTGCCAGAAACAAAAGCCAGACAAATTGCACAGGCATGCTGCAGATCATGTAAGCATTTTTACCAGGCTTTGAAGGAAGAGAGAGATGAGGCAGTTTTTATTAAGAAATAAATATCACAGTGTATTATGTCAGAGACCAGAGACGCAAATTTTGTGCAGACATGCTAAACATCAAGCAAGTGGATATACTAGACCATGGTGGAAGAGGGAGAGACAAGACAGATTTTATCATTAAATAAAAATTACAGTGTACTATGTCAGAGACAAGTGCCAGAAAAATAGCACAGCCACTGCACATCATGTAAATGGGTTTTTGCTAGGTTCCAATGGAAGAGGGAGTGACAAGGTAGCATTTATTGTAAAATAAAAATGACAATGTATTGTGTTAGAGACAAGTGGCAGAAATTTTGCACAACATGCTGCACATGTAATTACTTTTACTAGGCCATAAACTCCTTAGTATGCATTGAAGCAGTTGGAGTGGGACCTATTATAGGGACACACAGCATGTACCTTTTCATCCGAAAAAATTGTCTGAAGGCCCGTACACATGGTACGATTATTGGCCAACAATGGTCGTCCAACAGCCTGTTGGCCAAAAATCTGATCATGTGTACGCACGATTCTACATCCGATTCCAATTGTCATCCAACAGAAGTTGGACAACGAGACTAGAATACTTTTATTGGCCGACAAGGCGTTGGTTGGCTCATGTGTACAGAAGTTGGTCAACAAAAAGTTGGAAGTGCAAACACACATGCTCGGAATCCAGGAAGTGTTCGGTCGTGTAAACCTGTGTTCCTAATTCACAAATCACATTCACTTGAACTTCCTCATTATACGCTCATAACACGTCACCACATTTGGCTTTGTTGGTCGATTACTTGACTACCGTCAGTACGCTAAACACAACCGCCAACGGCCAGTTTGGGCAAAAGTTGGACGCTTGCATGGCCAACAATCTGCGTGTGTGTACGAGGCTTTAGTGTACTGTATATATGTACAAAAAACTAAGAAATATTGTACAGATTACATAGAAAGCATTTCCAGTAGTTGGAGTAGGCCATATTTTAAAATGAACACAATGCATACTGTTGTTCAGGCCAAGTATACACAATAAAGTGTATTTCTTGCACTATAAAACTGAAAGAATATTATAAACACTGCATAGGTATTATTTCTAATATTTCTGGTTGGCCTTATTGGCTAAACTACATCCCCAGTAAAGTTTACATGTTTCTAATTTAAAATGTTACAGCATACATAATATTTCCACAATTTCGTGTAGCCCTCCACATCCCCATTTAGCTTTGGAAGGAACAATATAAATTTAGAGTTTGTATTTATCAGATTAAAACTGAAGTAATGCACACAGCATGTGTAATATTCCTACAACTTTTTCTAGACCTAATTGTTTAAGCCATATTCCCATTTAAATTTGCAGATCCAAAAAAATGCAAAGTTTATATTTTTCACATTAAAATGGTAGGAATATAGTACACACTACATAGGCAAAATTTTAATACATTTTTGTGATGTCGAATTTAAAAAAAATGTGTTTTTCATGCTGTAATTATGTTTTTGGGGCCATATTCAAAATAAAATAAAGATAGAAGGACATGTTTGTATTCTAAATCAAGAGAGCTGCCTAGGGTGACAATGCTGCTCTTCCATAGATACAGTGGAGGAGTGAGCGCATACATCCCAGAACAGAAAGTGTAGTAGCATTACAAGGTGAAAATAATGAAAAAAGCTGAAAAAAAGAAAATAATGCAGCTACTACACCTAAAGACTGGTAAGTTGCAAAATATAATATTTTTGTTTTTTAGGTTAGATATGCTTTGGGGAATTTTTCTGGGAGAAATACCATATCATCAGTTCTGTTTGTTTTACAGAATTTCACACTGTACTGTAACAACTGTACTTTTTCAAATTCCCATCCTAACAGCCCGGGGCTCTTCGATGATTAAAAATAATTATCACTTCCGGTTCCGGCGCCGCATGGAGAGGAGCTAGAAGAGACCAGCTCCATCTCTCCGCCACCATAACCAGCTACATACGCTGCTAATAACTGGAGAAACACCCGCAGCCACCAGCGGAAACACCCAGTACGATCTCCATACCTCTCGATCACCACATGGATCGCTTCGTCGAGCGACCGGGGACACGATCTTTCATTGCAAGTGCACCGAACGAAGGTGAAGACACACGTGGCAAACCCGCCATGACAGCGACTCCCCAGGTGCCCTCATACAAATCGGTGTTGACGGCTCCTCCTTCTCCAGCCACTGGAACTACAGGCAATCAACCTCCCCAGAATGTACCGGGGCAACCTGCCACTGACCTGCTCGCGACAGCGGACATTGCCCAAGCAGTAGTCGCTCTGATCAGACCCGTCATAACAGAGGCAGTGGATTCAGCAGTGACCAATGGCCTTGAATTACTCCGCAAGGACTTTCAGTTACAGACAGCCAGAATGGACCTCAGGGAGACCAGGGTATTCACCATGGAGGATGACACCACAGCCTTAACAGCGGCCGTAGCCAGACTAAACACGGTACAGAAAGAACTCCGGGAAAAGGTCATCGACCTGGAAAATAAATCCAGGAGAAATAACCTCCGCATAATTGGCCTGCCAGAGTCATACTCCTCTCACGACCTGCACAAAATTTGCGCAGTTGACATACCCGGTCTCTTAGGCCTCCGCACACCTTGTGTAGTCGAAAGAGCCCACCGAGTCGGCCCACCCTCGGATACTCGCACCAAGCCTAGAGCGGTGATAGTTCGCTTTCTCAACTACGTGTACAAACAGGCTATTCTACAACGTTTCCGAAGATCCCAGAACCTCAGATTTGAAGAATCCACTTTATTGATCTTTGTGGACTACTCAATTGAGGTTATGCAACAAAGGAAAGCCTTCTCACCAGTCTGCTCTGCCCTCCACCAGCGGAACAATAAATTCAGCCTGGCATACCCGGCCACCCTCTACTTTCAGTCTCCCCAAGGAGATAAACTCTTGTTTACCTCACCACAAGAAGCCGAAACATACCTGGCCGAGGGTCTCCCTTCTGACATGGACCAATCACCTCCACCAGCTACTGACCTACACAGATCTCCTAGGAAATCGTCTATCCTTTCCATCAAAGCCCGGAGCCCGGAGAAACCACCCCACAAGAGGGTACGATTTGGCCTCCCGGATGTCTCTACAGCTCAGGCCCATTCCTGAGTTTATTTGAATCGCACTTCCTTATTAATTACCTTGATCATAAACTGAATCCCCTGGTAAATGCCAGTCCTTGTTCGAGCTTACTTGCTCTCATCGCATCCCTTCTACAACTAACCATAGCTGACTGAACAGCGAACTGTAAGTGTCAGTCTTTGGGTTCCCCTAATAGGGGCCCCCAGTTAAGCTACGTCCTTTACTTGCAATTAACTGTTCGGTATAGGCCACGATGCTATGGAATAATGTTATAATTACTTATCTTGGTTAAGTTTTGTATTTCGATGCTCTCAATGTGAATTACTATGCTCTATTTTTGTTATCAATGGGGTCTGCCCCCAAGAACATCTTCTTGGAGTCACACCCCATTACTCAGAAGTTCGTTGACATCAGTCTGGGGTTCATTTCGGACTACATAATGTTGCGGGTTTAATATTCACCTCCCCCATCACCCTCATCCCCTCCCCCCTTTCCCCCCTTCTCCCCCCATCCCCTTCCCCCGGGTACCTCTCCGCTCCCCTCTCCTAAATCATCTCCAACTATAATCCCCTCCCTCCAGGCCTGAATCAGACTTTCTCTAGGCGGGGAGGGACGGCTGGGATATGAGTGATCCCCCTATGCGGAAAGAAGAGAAGTCCCTACTGTGTTTGTTTCATGGCTTACCACCTTGGTGTTCACAATGTACTATTGAAGATTTGCTCATGACTAGTAAAATGCCTTTATATGTATTATTATTCCCCAGCCCTGAAGGCTCTCATTACTCACAGAAGAGTAGTTGGCTCCATCTGTTAAGAAACCAACTATTCGTGCAATCATGGATCCTTTGGCGCTCGGGAATAACTTAAAAGTAATAACGTGGAATGTCAGGGGGCTGGGAGCCCCTCAAAAACATATGCAGGTACTTAGACATTTGAAAAGGCTCAAAGCCGACATAGCTCTTCTACAAGAGACTCATTTGGGTACAGACGATATATCCAGACTCCGCAAACTGTGAGTGGGCGAAGCCTTCGGATCCCCTTCGGTGGGAAGAAAGGCAGGCGTTGCCATTCTTCTCCACAAATGCCTCCAATATAAAGTCAGGGCTCTAGACACAGACGCTGTGGGGCGCAGAGCCACCCTGCATCTCACCATTGCTAACCGAGATATTGCAATTTCTAACGTTTATGCGGACAATTCTCCCAACCAGACTTACTTCCAGACCTTGACGACTTGGGCCCTCCAAATCTCAGAACCTTTACACCTTCTGGGGGGAGACCTAAATTCAGTAATGCGACAAACGGAAGACCGTTCTTCACCATTAAACAATCGATCCTCAGACTCAGAACATGAATCCACTCTAGCTCATACCATCTCGTCTCTTCGTCTAGCAGATGTATGGAGCTTAAAACACCCTATAGACAAGGAGTACACTTTTTTCTCATCCCCTCACAAGACCTTCTCCCGGATAGACTATTTTTTTGCCTCCCCAGCCCTACTCCCTATGATTGCCTCGGCATCTATAGAGAGTATGGCAATATCGGACCATTCCCCAGTCACTATTGAGATTGCCGATCTGTCACATAGGCCTAACTTATCAACATGGGGGTTCCCTTCCTATCTCGCTGGTAATGAAGACCTGAAATCCTCTCTCCAACATGCCTGGCTTGAATATTCGACAAACAATAAAGAACATCTCCCCACACCCAATCTGTTTTGGGAAGCTGGGAAAGCCTTCCTCAGGGATCAGGGCGTTTTAAAAAGAAGGCCAATAATAGCTACAACCAAGCCAGTAAGTCACTTAGAGAAGCTCACGAGCCGCTAAACTCATCACGTACCCCCAAGAACATTAGAGCCTGGCAGCTAGCCAAAAACACCTTCGACCACTGGTCCTCACAACAGGAGTATATAAACCATTTTCACTCCTCTGTATTCTTTCATAGATACGGTAATAAATCTGGTGCACTCCTGGCTCGAATGTCCTCGGGTCGTTATACCCCTACTCACATCGCAGCATTAAGAGATTCACTAGGCAACACCACTGACAAACCCTCGGAGATAGAAGCAATCCTCACAAGCTTCTATACAGACCTATACTCTGAAGACCCGATTGACACAGGTAAAGCTAAAACCTTGCTTGAGTCGCTTCAACTCCCTAATATTTCGAAAGACCAGTTAGACACCTTAAATGTGCCAATCTCCCTGTTGGAGATCCAAAATGCTATTAAAGCAATGGCCACTGGTAAAGCCCCTGGCCCAGATGGGCTTTCCGCCGATTTTTTCAAACTTACCCTCGACTTCACCTCAGACACGCTTCTACACCTTTACAATACAATATGGAAGGGAGGCCCTTACTTACCAATGGGATACCTAGCCCACATCAAACTCTTAGCCAAAAAAGATAAAGACCCGCTATCACCCGGTTCATATAGACCCATTTCCCTAATAAACGTGGATGCCAAAATCCTCTCTAAAATTGTTGCTTCCAGGCTGACCAAAATTCTTCCCACAATTATACACCCAGCTCAGTCAGGATTTGTCCATGGCAGATAAGCCACGTTAAACATCAGAAAGGTCTTACTCACATTGGAACATGCCAAACAACATCCTGAGCAAGATGCGGCTATAATTTCGCTAGACGCAGAGAAGGCCTTTAACAACATCAGCCTACATTGGTTGTTCATGGTCCTAGATAAACTTGGCTTCTCTGGCCCTATTGTGAATTTCATTCAGACAATATACATATCCCCTTCAGCCCGACTAGTGACTCCCAACTTTATCTCCCCCATCTTTCCACTGGCTAAGGGCACACGTCACGGATGCCCCTTGTCCCCCTGCTATTCAATTTAGCCATAGAGCCCCTCTCCAGACACCTAAACTCACCCCAAGGGATAAGCGGCATTATGATTGGAAATAGAAGATGTCAGTCAGCTTTATTCGCTGACGACATTCTTCTATTTTCATCCAACCCCCCCAATGACTTTCAGTACCTGACAAACACACTTCAAATGTTTTGGGAATGCACCGGCCTGAGGATAAACCTTAACAAAAGTGAAATACTTCCACTCAACCCCCGCAGAGCAGAGTCATGGATAACGTCATCACCCTTTTTGGTTGCAAAGCACCATCTCACATATTTGGGAATTCATATTGGTAGAGACCCCTCCTCACTCTACTCCCTAAATTACCCTCCCATTATAACCAAAATCACTAAGGAGCTGCATGGTTGGGGGGCCCTCCCCCTTTCGCTCTTCGGGAGATGTCACCTAGTCAAAATGGTCTCCTTTGCTAGACTACTTTACCCTCTACAAACGTTACCCCTCTTACTCAAACATAAGGATGTGAAAACACTCTACTCCGCTATCACTACTTTCCTATGGAAAGGCAAAAGGCCTAGAATAGCCCTTCAGAAACTATGTCTCCTGAGGAGTGAGGGAGGGGCGGGTCTCCCTAACTTGAGATTTTACAATCTTGCATGTTTAATAAGATATGGCCTTGACTGGATCTCTGGTAGTTCCATTTACTCCAATTTCAAATTGGAAGAGTCACTTATATCTCCTTTTCAACCGAAATCCATTCTACATGCCAAGTTACCATCTCTCCCCACTAAGCTGAAAAGCAGCTTGGTCATAAGAGACACCATAATAGCATGGAGGGAAACCAGAAAACTACTAAAGTTGCCAGCATCCATATCCAGGGCTTTGCCCATATTAGGCAACCCAATGTTCTTACCGTCAATTGAATTGAAGAACTTCCTCACCTGGGCAGACAAAGGCCTAACGATGGTCTCCCAACTCTACAACCCAACCCAGTATTCCCTAAAGTCATTCCAGGACCTCAAGAAAGAATTCTCTTTACCGAACTCTCATTTCTTTTCTTACCTACAACTAAAATAATTTCTCCAGTCCTGCCAGGGTGAACACCACAATCCATGCATGTTCTCGTTCATTGACTCACTCATTTCAAATCAGCAATACTCCATCTCCCACATCTACCAGAATCTCATCCAACATCAAACAACTAAGTACGCGCTAACCCCCTTTCATCCCTGGAGTTCAATACTCGGTAACCTCGAGGCTCCCGCACCGATCTTAGCTGGGTACAAGAAAGTCCGCACACTAGTAATAGCCGAGACCTGGAGAGAAACTCAATTTAAGATTGCTCACAGAGCCTACCTCCCCTCGCTCTTTACCACTGGACCCCACTCCCAGGGCACCTGCCCATGGTGCTCCGAACCTAAACCCTCTTTGTCTCATAGGCTCTGGTCCTGCACGCGAATCTCCCCCTTCTGGGACAAAGTTCTGTCTTTCCTTGAGGAAGTCTACGGCCAAGCCGCCCCGAAAGAACCTCTTCTCTGTCTATTCAGTGGGGACCCGACATCATCAAACCTGCCGGACAAGCCGTCTTTACCCCTATCTCAGTGGGGCCATCTATGCTTACTCAGTGCCAGACGAGCCATCATGAAATCTTGGATCCATCCAAACCCCCCAAGTCTTTCTCAAGTTAAACAAGATTTAACATCACTACTTGCCCTGGAAAAACAAAACTTCAAGTCCACCAAAAAATTCTTCACGAGATGGAGGAAATTCATAGAACATTCCTTTAGCAAACCTGAGATCGAACAATTCATGACACCCTTTGCCCTCACTGAATGGTACCTCAAAGCAGATATCTCCAACTCTCTAGGAAAGCTCAAGATACGAGGTCCACCTGCCCCTACCCCATCTGTTGCTTGTAGTACCCCCTGACACTCCACTGTGGAAACATGCAGCCCAAACCTCACAATCAAACTAGTCAGCACTCCTGTGAGACTTCATTCCTACTTCAACCCCCCCTCTCATCATATCTTATTTCACAACTCTGCTAAATGCATGAGAAACAACCTTCTCTCAACTGATATTTCCATTATCGTTCACCAGAGGTGCCATTAATGTATAAATCCTCTTACCAAAGAAATGTTACTTTGAATCTACACTGTAAATTTCAGATATTGTCTTCATTGTATCTTATTGTACTGCTGAAAACTTTAATAAAATATGGTTTAAAAAAAAAAAAAAATGAACTTCGCCGCATGGAGTAGCTGTCTCACCGCTAGCTCCCATCCAAGCCTCCTAATCAGCCTATAAAACTGGCCAAAAAAACATCCATCACCGGAGTCACCCCCAGCGGACCCCTCTCTACCTCCTATGGACCGTTTTGTGGAAAAAACGCCCCCCCGCGTGCACCCGCTGCATCGGCCCAAAATTGAGCCCCCGGCTTCAGCCTACGCGCCCGCGGCTCTAGGCCCCGCATGTCCAGCCGGCCTAACCCCCAATCCCTCAGCACAGAGTGGACCAAGGGCACCTAAGAGCCTCACACAGGGGGACCCGGACATGGAGACCTGCACCACCCCCCAGCCTACTTCTCAGCACACGGGCGATTAGGAAACCGACCGCATGGCACGCACAGTGGCGGCCCTCCTCACCCCCACGAGGCATCAGTCCAGAGAGCCATACAAGCCAGCATGGCACAAATCCATAGAGAATTGAAGGACCACGCAGGTAGGCTAAGCCGAGCACCGCATTTAAAATTTGGAAGACGAATTGTACTAAATGCAAGGGTCCGAGCAAACCCAATAAAAAACAAACCAATTCATACTTCAGAAGCTCGAAGATCTGGAAAATAGGTCGATATGGAACAATTTGTGCTTTGTGGGAATTCCGGAGTCGCTCCAATCTCAAAACCTCTCAGACTTCTGTGCCAGACGGATTCCGGAGGCCCTGGGCCTTCCTGTCCCTGCAACTGTCGAAAGGGCTCACCGCCTCGGCCCGTTCAACACCGAGCGCACTACCCCTCACCCCATCATAGCGCGATATCTCAACTATTCTGACAAATCCAATATTCTGCAAAAATTCCGGCAAGCAAGATCCCTGCAAATTGATGGCCTCAAAATTCTTATCTTTACCGACTACTCCATCAAGGTATCCAAGAAAAGGAAGGCCTTTCAGAATGTCTGCTCGCAATTGTTCCAGAAGAACATTAAATTCACCCTGGCATTCCCAGCAACTCTCCGTCTACGAGCCCCCCAATGGAGACCAGCTCGCCTTCCAAGACCCCTTGGAGGCAGAACTATTCTTTCGATCGCTCCTCTCAGCTCCACACCCAGATCACGGCTTCACCCCTTCTGCCGCAACCCAACCTATGGACCAAAGAAGCCCCCGCAAGGACTCACCCAAGTGGCCGAAGATGAATGACTCCACCAACTCTAACATCTGCTAAACTTTGTTGCTGAGAATGTTGGAGGGTCCGCTACTCTCTCTACACCTGATCGTATTATGCTCCTTGGGCCTTTACTACCCCCTCACAGGGGTTTCTCACAGCCTGCTTTTGGACTCTTGGTAACATAACAGCCCGGTAATGTATGCATCAGGTTTAGTATACTATGCCCTTTTCAGGCTCTCCGCATGGCTCCGCTGCAGGTGCTGTCTCCTTCTCTATACCGCCCTCTAAGCTCCACTGGGGTCCAACAATGCTTCTGCTAGGCCCAGCGGTGTTAAGCTTCCATCTCTGGAGGCTTTAGGGGAGACCTCACAGGCAGTCTACACATGCGGAAAAAAGAGAAGTGCTTGCTTGTTTCAATTTTATGTTTTTGTTTCCCCCCTGGCTTCTACCAATGCTGCAACATCTCCACCCAGGCTCGGGCACACTACTCCTCCCAATACACCCGCACATGGCAGTTGAGACAATGAGGTCTAACTTTACCCTCATTGAGGGACCCAATGCAATTCTTCAGCTCATATCACTTCCCATCCCAGACCCCCCCCATGAAAATTGTGACTTGGAATGTGAAGGGACTCCGTTCCCCTATTAAAAGAATGAAAATCCTCCGCCACCTGAAAAGATTAAATGCTGACATCGCCTTATTGCAAGAGACCCACCTCTCCACCTCAGACTTCACCCACATGCATAAACTCTGGGTAGGTTCCACGATAGGCTCGGGAGCCGTCTCCCGAAAAGCGGGCATTATCATCCTTTTCCATAAAAACGTATCCCATAAAATACTTTCCGTTGACCCCGACGATCAGGGCCGCATGGTCTCGGCACGCGTTGAAATTAACAACTTCCCTTATCAGATATCCAATATTTATGCCCCAAACAACCCCGGCAAAACATTTTTCAGGGACCTGTCCGCATTTCTCCTGAACCACCCGGACATACCCCATGTCATAGGAGGCGATTTCAACAGCCTCATGCACCCTTTCGAGGACAGAGCGTCTTCCAAAAACAGTAAAGTTCCCCCGTCACCCCCCTATACTTTGTTGGCATCCACTATAGACACTCTGAGCTTAACTGACATATGAAGGCTCCGACACCCGGTAGACAGCGAGTTTACCTTCTTTTCCCACCCTCACAACACACTGACAAGGATAGATTATATATTCTGCACTGATTCCTTAGTTCCTAAGATTTCAGACTCCGGGATACACAAACTGGTAATTTCAGATCATGCTTCAGTCTCAGTTGACATTTCAATCGCTCCCCCCAATCAGACACCATACATCTGGAGATTCCCCCCTTTCCTTCAAAATATTAAAGACTTCCAAGAGTCGGCTTGCGAGGAATATTCCACCCACATCTCTCCCCACATGGATGACCCCATCCAGTTCTGGGAGGCAGGCAAAGCTTTCCTTAGAGGGAGGATAATTTCTTACTCAACCGCCTTCAAAAGACAAGCCCTGGCCAAATATAAAACGTTGAGTTCTAACCTCAGAACTTCACAGCAGACCCTGTTCAATCTCAAAACATCTGAGAATAAAGCTGCTTGGCTAGTGGCTAAACAAACCTTTGATTCCTGGGCTGACACATTAGAGCATATAAAAAGATCTCACCTAGATGCCACCCTGCACAAATATGGCAATAAAGCCAGGAAGCTCCTGGCAAGGCTATGTAAAGGGCCCCACAAACCTACTCACATCACCTCCCTCCGCAGCCCCTCTGGTACCCTAAATACCAAACCTGAAGATATAAGCCAGATCATGCTAGACTTTTACTCAGCGCTTTATGCCCCCGACCACATAAAGTTGGAGACAGCTAACTCTTTCCTTGATAAGTTACAACTTCCCAAAGTCACTGCAGCACATCTAGATTTGCTTAACTCACCCATAACTGATCAAGAAATCAGAGAGGTCATCAGACATCTCACCCCTGCCAAATCCCCAGGCCCCGATGGGTTCACGGGCGAATTCTATAGGGTCCTCCAGGGTAAAATTACCCCCCCCTTACAGGCCCTCTACTCACACATATGGGAGGGCGGCCCCTACCCCCCCACAGGGAGCCAGGCAATTATCAAGCTCCTTGATAAAAAAGGTAAAGACTCCACTGACCCAGTTTCGTTCAGGCCCATTTCCCTTCTGAATATTAACGCAAAAATTCTTTCCAAAATTGTGGCCCAGAGGTTGGCCAAGATTATACCCCATATAATTGACCCCGCACAGTCAGGGTTTGTCAAGGGAAGAACAGCCACCTTAAATATTAGGAAGGTGCTAGCGGTTCTGGAGAGCGCTAGACTTGACCCCAAGGGAGACCATGTCATCATCACCCTGGACGCCGAGAAAGCTTTCAGTAATGTCAGCTTTGACTGGCTTCATCTAGTCTAGGATGGGGTTTGTTGGTCCCTTCACCCATTTAATAAGAACCATATACCAAGCTCCGGTGGCCAGGTTGGTGGTGGCAGGTCTCCTCACCCCCGAGTTCAGACTGTTCAAGGGAACCAGACAGGGATGTCCCCTCTCCCCCCTCCTCTTTAACATCACCCTGGAACCCCTCTCCAGGTTTATAAACTATACTGCCCCTCTACACGGCATTGAAATAGGGAGGTCTGCCCTGCGCTCCTCCTTTTTCGCAGACAATGTCCTTATCTTCACCTCCAACCCAGCAGCCAATCTGCCCCTAATAAAGAATATTTTTGACAACTTTAGACTCTGCTCCGGTCTTCAAATCAATTATCGAAAGAGTGAAATTTTACTATTAGGATCCTCCCAAAACCCTGGATGGCCATCCTCCACCCCTTTCACATTCGCTCACTCACACATTACTTATCTAGGGGTCAACATAGGTAAACTACCATCATCCCTCTACCGCCTTAATTATCCACCTCTTATTTCCAAAATAACCCAGGAACTGGACAACTGGATGGATCTTCCTCTCTCGCTTCTGGGGAGATGCTATTTGGTAAAAATGGTCAGCTTCGCTCGCCTTCTATACCCCCTCCAAACCATTCCGTTATTACTTAAACTATTTGGCGAGGAAGGCGACCCCGAATTGCACTGACCAGGCTTCATCTCCCCAGGCGCGAGGGGGGCATTGGCCTCCCAAATGTGAGATTATATAATATTGCTTCCCTCTTGAGATTTAGTATGGACTGGATTACACAGGATGCCCGATACTCTAATCATGACCTCGAAAGGGGCATGGTCCTTCCTTATTCCCTAATAGCTCTTCTTCACACCAAATGGAAGAATGCCCCTCCGGGACTTCAGCACAACCTACTCCTCAGGGACCTGCGTAGGGAGCATACAGGAGACTTTTCAAGCTTCCATCCTCCATGTCCATATACCTCCCCATCAGGGGCAATCTAGACTTCCCAGCAGGTCAGGAACACAAGGCCTACTTACTTTGGGAGAGTCAGGGCCTGTCGAGATTCTCCTCCCTCTGCCTAGTGCCTTCAGGCCTACCCCAGGACTTTAAATCAGTTGTCAGCGAATTCTCCCTACCTAAATCACATATTTTCTACTTCTGGCAATGTCTGAGCTTCATCAGGTCATCCTGCCCCTCTAGCCACCTGAGATTCACATCCAGTGAACTAGATGATCTGATTCAAAAAAGGTCGTACAGCATCTCTGACATCTACAAATTTCTTTTGAAAAAAGCCAACAAACCAGCCTCTGCTTCAAGCATCTCCAATTGGTCTAAAGACTTCCTTGACCCTGATCTGGTACAAACAATTATTAATGGGTACAACTGCATGCTCAAGCTCACACCTAATGAAAGCTGGAGAGAGTCTAAGCTAAAAATCATGCACCGAGCCCATATCCCATTTCTTGTGGACAAGTTCAACCAGCATGCAGCCACTAGTCCCCATTGCGGAATTGCAAGACCCTCCTTAGCCCACCACTTTTGGACCTGCTCCTTCATTTCAGCCTTTTGGGACCATATCATCTCTTACATCAACAATATCAACCACCCCCTCCTCCCCAAGGACCCCCCTCCTAATCTTTGGCCACTGGGACAAAGAACTGATTCAATGGTCCCCCTCCACCAAACCACAAGCTAGAGAATGGTCCCTAATCTGCCTCCTAATTGTGAGACGAGCCATTCTAAAGAATTGGACAATGCAAACCAGCCCCTCCTTGCACCAAGTGGAAAACGAACTCAGAGCTTTACTTTTTAAAGATAAGTTCAACACTAACTTCGATCACCCTCAGGCTGCGCAAGTCTTCTGGCTCAGATGGCAACCCTTTATATCAGCTTCCCTTTCGTCAGAAGATGAGGAAAAATTAATTGACTCCTTCTCCTATCATGGTGGGACCTCTCCCATATTCACGCAAGATGATATAATTTAAGCTCACGTAACCAGAGCCCCCCCCTTATCGGCGGATCTGGGATCTTCGCTCCAACTCTTTACTGGATTATGACTTCCGCTTTTTTTCATGATCAGCTGCCCTTACCCAAGAGCCTACATTGCCTGGACTCTAGTCTGGTGCCTAGCTCCTTAGTTAGTGATTGCAGCCCCCCCTCCTGCCCTCCCCCCTTATACTTGGTGTTCTGTTTACCGCCAGCGTGATCCATCCGGTTCTATTTTTGTTATTTTTCTGAAGGTTGTTAGCATCCTCTACAGCACGAATCAGTCTATATGGTTCCTTGTATATTTTGTTATAACTTCCAGTCTACTGATTGGCGACTTCCGCCTCACTTTGTCATACCTGTATTTGTACACCAACTTTTTTCTTCCAATAAAATCTTGTTTAAAAAAAAAAAAAATATTCCATCCTCTTAATCCAAGACATCTGACTGACTTATACACATTCATGTATCACACATTCATGTGATACTAAAATTGTGACTGTCACTGACATGGCATAAGATCAGTCAAATCAATAAAATCAATGATATTGCAATATTGCATTTTTCTACTTTTAAGTGCCTTTGCAATGAGGTAAAATCTTTTTCTGACATACTAACAATGACCTCTAGTTGTTCTTATGTAATTCAATTGTTTTATCCACCACTAATTTGACATGTGTATATATATATATATATATATATATATAATTGCATAAGTATAGATAGATAGATAGATAGAGACAGGAAGAGAGATAAAGAGGAAAAGGATAAAATGTTTATTCTGTTGTTATAACTTGCTTTCTAACAATTGGGTAGAGTGAATTATACTCTACCCAAGGTCTGTTAGGACAGGCTGTAAGCCTGTAGGGTGTCTGCTTAGCTAGAACAGATCTAGGCAGGGGAGTAGCTTGGCCAAACAGCTTTTTATGAACTTCTCCAGCAGCAGTGGTGGCAAGCAGATCAGAAACAACAAATAAATTATGTTCCCACAAAAATAATATAGTACTGGCAGGCATATTTCTGTAAACTACCACATAGCCAATTACTCCCATTTGAGTTACTGACAGTGTAAATAATTTGGCTTTCCTACCAGTACAATCTCAGTAGTGATGGGACAACTTTAAACAATCTGAACAGGACAAGTTAGGTGTGATTTACTAAAGGCAAATTGGCTGTTCACTTTGCAAGGGAGGTTGCACTCAGCAAAGGAATTTTCTGCAGAGCTTAGTAAATGTGGTGACATTTTACTTTATAACAAATACCCAATCACGTGCAAGGAAAATAAAAAACAGCATTTTTGCTTGCACATTATTGTATGTCAACAGAGATTCACCTCATTCATTAAGCTCTGGGGGAAAAAACTCCTTGCAAAATGCAAATTCCCTTTCAAATTGACAGTCTATTTGGTCTTTAGTAAATCAACCTCACTGATCTGTAACCAAGGTAACTTTCAGTCCTGTTCCACTCATGGGAACTCATTCTTCCCTTCACCTAGTCTCCCAGGTCATTGTTTAATATTTTGTCCTGGTTTTGCAAGTGTTACTGGACTATAATCGGCATATAGGTCAAAAAAGGTTAGCAAAGAGCACTGGATACTATAGGCTTTGCCTCTGATAATGTGTAGCCAAAATAATGGAACCATACCAAGGGAAAGGGGATGTATGCGGAGGGTGACATTGCTCTTTCCTACCTTTCCCACTATAACAATTTTAACTTCTCTAGTCTGCTATTATTCTTTCTAACAAACATCATAATCCTCAGACTCGGTATCAATGTAACAAGTGGCTGCTATTACATGCATCTTAAAAAGGCAGTACTCCCAACATAAGTATGTGTACTTCTTTGTGAAGTTCATCAATGTTTCATGTATGATTAATACCAGTTGCTGCTGATGCAATTATTGTGATTATTCTCTTCTATCCCACAAAACAGTGATTATTTACTGAAAAGTCTGGACAATTCATCAAAGTGAATATTGTCCAAAGTTGCCACTAACTTTACCACAGATATTTAACAAATCTCTTAAGCGGACAGAATTGAACACAGCATCTTCCTCTTCCTTCAACTACACTCCTTTCTCCCTAAACTGAGCAACACCTAAGCTCTCTACAGGTCCTAAAGAGGGCCAATAAGTATTTTTTTTCAATGTCAGAACTGTTTTCTGACATCCAGAAAGTTTTAGTCAGGATTTTAATTTAAAATTCTACTATGCTAGAGTAAGAGACTTTTTTTTAGCAGCTTGAAGCATGTGTCCTCTTCCTCTGTGTTCACTAGAAACATTATAAAACTATTTTTCTTTCATCCCCATAATAAACGTATTGTGGGAAATACGTTGTTGCACAGTGAATTAAATTTCTGAATACCGGTACTACTGTGCACTTCCCTTCTCTTTGCTTTTTACCAGTATGATAAAAAATATTCTACAGAAGGCGCATGCATGGTGGCTCTAGGAACAGATGCATATTCTGAGAGCTCAGCACCGCTACGGCCAGAAATCCCCACCACATCCACCAAACGACCAGGCTCAGACTAGCCTCTCTCCCCATCGACTTCGGAGGACCCCCAGACTCCCCCCAGATAGCAGGAGGAACTGCGAAACAGGATTTATCCCAACAATTGAACCATCTGAATCTCTCCTTGCCAGGCCTTCAGGCGGCCTCTTCCTCACACCATTGGAGGAGGCACGCAACACACCTGACGCTCTTGGGGGATATAACAGCTCCCCTTCTAGTATCCCCACTGACATACACTCTATGATGCAAATGTCCCAAATGCTGACCAGGGGCCTTGCTCAGAATGCTGCCCAGATAACATCTACCATACAAGCTGACTAACATCACCTGGGGGCTAGGATTGTGGCGATTGAAGCGATCCAACCAGAACACGGATCGCATACAGGAACTTCATGAACAATTAGACATGGCACTCTCTAAGGTGGATGACTTAGAGAACAGGTCCCGCAGGTAAAATTTTAGGATCAGGGGGCTCCCTGAATCCATCAAGGACACTGATACGATGGTTCATTCCCTTTTAAAGGATCTGATCTACAACATACCAGAACATCACCTAGAATTAGACCGAGCTCACAGAGCTCTACAACCACCACGCCAGGACAGCCTACCAAGAGACATTGTGGTCAAACCACACTATTATAAAATTAAGGGAGAAGTCATGCGTAAAGCCCGGGATAAAGAACACCTTGCAATTCAAGGTCATCCAATCCAAGTATTCACGGATTTATCCCCCTACACTATCCAAAAGAGAAGGTCATTGAAACCACTGCTCCAGGTTCTGGCACAAAAATCTTTTGTATACAGATGGTCCTTCCCTTTTGCCTAAACTTCTATTCAAATAAATCTTATGTCTTCTCTTCCTTCGCCAATGGAGAATTTCTTCTCCAGCATCTGGGCCTAATCTCGCAGATGCCATCTACCTCCACAGCCTCCAAGGGCCCCAACTCTTCCAAGAGGCCACCAACACCTAGCCCCATTACTCCCTTGTGGCAGAAGCAACCGGCAAAAAGGTCCAAGGAAGCTTGACCACCCTGATCTGAGCTCTTCGAGAAATCCTCCCTCTTAACAGATTTCTACCTGGCAAGACCCAACACAAACTCTGTTGGTTGACTCCCCTTTTTGAGAGCCTTATCCTCCATGACTCACTAAATTTTTTCTTTGCTTCCTCTCACAAGGATCATGTGAAGATCTTGGTATGGTCCTGGAGGAGGACCCCAAATGTTTCATGTTGTTGTTCCTCATTTGCCTTGTTTCCTCCAATTTTTCCTTTTTTTTTCTGGTTTGTTTTCTTACATTTACTAGCTGGACTCAAATGCTACAAAATCAAAGTTATATCCTCTATGACTAATCTGGCGTATGGTACTCCCCCAAATTGTTTTCTCCTATCATGTCCATAACTGTTTAGCTCCTCTGGAACAAGTCTCTGGGGCTACTACCAGGAGTTCATATAAAAATTGACCAAATGACTTATTTTCTGTTTGTATGCCTTAGCGTATGGGTGTCTTACCCCCTTAACCGGGCTCTTGTTGGGGGAGGGGGGAGTCTCCCATTGATGTTTGTGCCTCTCCTATTTCTACAGAGGAGGCCATATCTTTAAACTTCATATAGTGTTTATATAGCCTGTGTCATTACCTTTACAATTGTTAGCCTTCCTTAGGCGGGAAGGCTGGAAAGGTTGCAATGCACCTCCATATATCTCCGAGTGGAAACTTTTCATTCCAGGATTTTGCTGCACCCCCTTTCCACGAGGATGCTTTTTGTTTTTTTTTGTGACAGGAACGGATGGGTCCATTCACGCCACAATGGGTACAAGGTTTTTCTTTTCCTCTCTAGGATTATTGATAATTAATACAGTTTTCTTGTTATTTTACTGGTTGTTTCCTCTCTTTCCAGGGACAGCAATCTCTCTTTCTCCACTTCCTCTCTCTCCTCCTTCCAGCAGGTCACCCAGGTTATCCTTCTCGGAACACCCCCACCTACTGAGACCATCTTAGATGGGCACCGCGAGGCCCAGTCACCAAAGAACATCTCTTAGTGTGAGATACTTTTTAACACAGTGCGATCCCCCATCTGATCCATTCCATCCGCACCCCGCTCTTCATTGGAAATTACATATTACAGCGCACACATGCAATAATGACAATAAAACCTGCAAGGCTATTTAAAGGCTATTTAAAAGTACCTGGACATCTTCAACCAAAATATGGGGAGTCCGTCGCACTATATGGCCATAGAGTGCTTAGCCCACTCCTACTTCCCAGGCCCCCATCTTAGTGGGTCCTACATGACCATAGAATGGGAGATTCTATCTCATAACCATGGGAGCAATACACTCCTCCTAATTGGAGATCTAGAGAACTCTTCCTTAGTGTTGAGCGAACCCGAACTGTAAAGTTCGGGTCCGTACCGAACTTTGGGGTGTCCGGGACTCGGACCCGAACCCGGACATTTAAAAAAAAGTTTGGGTTCAAGTTCGGGGTTCTGGTAATTGATTCCACATGTTGAATAGCTGCCTAGGGCAGCCAATCAACAAGTGTTTCACTGGTTTGCCCTTAGAAGCCATCACAGCCATGCCTACTAATGGCATGGCTGTGATTGGCCAGTGCATCATGTGACACAGCCTCTATATGGGGCTGGAGTCACCGTGCTGCATGTCATATGCTCTCAGGATAGTTTAGGGAGAGGATGCTGCTGGCTCTGTGAGGGACAGATTGCAGATATTATAGAACATCTCATACTGCATTACTGAACAATCTGATTGTGGACTAGGTAGAGATACTAGTACTGCTGCTTTGAGGGACAGATTGCAGACCTCATCCTGCTGCACAGACTGATCTGACTGGACTAGGTAGAATCTGTTGCTTTAAGGGAAAGATTATTGTTCTAAAATCATCTCCAAGTTCTATAGGGAAAGGTTCCAGCTGTTGCTTTAAGGGAAAGATTATTGTTCTAAAATCATCTCCAAGTTCTATAGGGAAAGGTTCCAGCTGTTGCTTAGAGGGACAGATTGTTGTTCTAAAATCATCTACAAGTTCTATAGGGAAAGGTTCCAGCTGTTGCTTAGAGGGACAGATTATTGTTCTAAGATCATCTCCAAGTTCTATAGAGAAAGGATCTAGCTGTTGCTTAGAGGGACAGATTATTGTTCTAAAATCATCTCCAAGTTCTATAGGGAAAGTTTCTTCCAGCCATTGCTTAGAGAACCGAGAGATTCGTTACCGACCTTCTTTGAAAGGGATATCTTGAACCTCTACTAAAATCTTGTTATTAGACAGGGAGATTCGTTGTCGATCTAGGAAAGAGATATCTTGAACCTCTACTAGAATCTTGTTATTAGACAGGGAGATTCGTTGTCGACCTTGGAAAGGGATATCTTGAACATCTACTAAAATCTTGTTGTTAGACAGGGAGATTCGTTGTCGACCTTGGAAAGGGATATCTTGAACCTCTACT
>BLSH010014656.1:384064-396552 GCA_018402905.1 Glandirana rugosa
CCACTCACATTCTCTCTCCCCCACTTACATTCTCTCTCCCCACTGATATTACCCCTCTCTCTTACATTCACCCCCTCTCTCTTACACTCACCTCCTCTCTCTTATACTTACCCCCTCTCTCTTACACTCACCCCCTCCCTCTTACACTCACCCCCTCTTTCTTACACTATCCCCTCCCTCTTACACTCACCCCCTCTCTCTTACACTCACCCCATCTCTTACACTCATCCCCTCTCTCATAGGCCCCTTTAACACAATTGAAAAATTAGATGTATGGGTGATACATTCAACATCTGTCTAGCGAATCAGATTGGATGAGATCGGATGAAAACGGACAGGCGGATCCGTTTTCATCCGATCTGCCCATAGAGGACAGCAGGGAGCTTACAAGTCCGTCTGTACACATTGTGCAGAGAGAGAGCTGTCATCCGCCGACTCAGCGGAGATCATCGGAGAGATTTCTCACTGAGCTGGTGGACCCCGCTGAGCGGATCTGCTCAGTGCGAAAGGGGCCTAATACTCACCTCTTCTCTCTCACTTCCACCTCTCTCTCTCTCACACCATCTCATGATATACAATAATGGATGTGGGGGCCGTGATTATTTTATGGGGGGCAGCATTTTATTCAATTAAAATGGGCCGGGCTGGGTGAATTACAGGGCCAAATTTTTGTCCCAGTCCAGCCCTGGCAGGACCTGAATGTTCCTGGGCTGGTAGAATAGATGTGGCAATTGCAGCGGGTGGATTGGGAGTCACTGTAGTGGAAGACACTGCCAGGTTCTGTAGATGATCCTCCAACTGGGAGTGCCCATCCTGAAGGTTTTTTACTTCTTGAGTCATTGCTGCAACTTGCTGGTACACAGCCTCGAGCGGGGAAGCACCTCTGTTAGCCTCTGACATTATGGCTAGATGATACTGTCATGTACCTGGTTGGAGGCTGAAGTGCTGAGAGGGCTTCCCTTGCGGCTGAGTGTAGAGTGCCCCTGGAGGTGGAAACAGGGAGCCCTGAGCTCAAAGAAGTAGGGGTTGCCAGCGGTGACAGGCTGAAGAGATGACACTGTGCCTGCTGGGTGGAGACTGACAAGCAGGATACGCTGCTGGATAGGAGTCCCTTGTGATCACTGGAAGAGACTTGACAACAGGAGGAGCAGAGTCATGAGCCAGGCAGGGAGTCATGCACGAGAGGTCAGTCAATGGTGAAGCAGCAAGCAGAGTCAAGGATAGCCCGGTCATACACTTGTAATCAGGCAGGAGAGGAGTCAGAGGAGGCAAGCCAAGGGTCAAGCATGGATCAGCAGGCAGATGCAAGTCACTGGAGTAAGCCAAAGGTCAAGCCAGGATTGGAGACAAAACACGTCAAAGGCAAGCCGGATCTGGCAACAGGGAATCCAAGATAACAAGAGCAGGAACACACAGAAGAAGCTGAAGATCATCCAGAAATTAGTAGTTGCTTCTTCTGTCTTTAAACTAGTCACTGATCACCAGAAACTGTCACGTATTGCGTACACGCACACGCATGCGCACTAGCGCATATCTATTCATCTGTGAGAGCTAACGTCGGTGGTGCGCGATTCTGCTGGATGATAACAGTTCTGTCAACCCTTCTGCAGACTCTTATCTGACAAGGGAGCATTGGTTGCAAAACATTTTCTGAGATGTTGAGAGAGCTTTCGGGCATTAGGTGGTTTTCAGATAATCTTAGCAATGGCCAATGGCGCACAGGTGAGCAGACCCCGAGGACCCCTGTCAAAATGTAGACCGTGGCATGATCAGACCAAGTAATGTCCGCAATCAAGGATGAGGATGTTTAATGGAGTAGCCATTTGTCATCCAGGAACAAGTCAATAAAGGTTTAAGTGGCATGTCTGGGGGAAAAAGGTTTAGTCCCTCTCCAAAGCATGGTGGCAGCGCCAGACATCGAACGAGTCTTCAGCATAGAGAGGAGGACTGAGAGTAGGAGAGGCACGTTTGGGAGGCTTTGACGAGGCCATCGCAGGATCTACTTAAATATTGAAGTCCCTGCAGATGATAAGTCGACTATGTTGAACTTCCTGAATTTTGAGCAAGGTCTTACAGAGGAAGGGGAATTGATGGGAGTTTGGTGCATAAATGTTGGCCAATGTAAAGGGTTGTGCATTAATAACACATGTGAGTATAATAAACCTTCCCCGGGGGTCCAGGATAGATTCCTTGAGTTGGAAAGCTAGAGAGTCCTTTATGGCAATAATAACTCCTTGCTTTTTGCAGGGGGTAGAGGCTAGGAAACTGTGCAGGTAGTTATTGTGTGTACACTTAGGCATTGCTTGAACATGGAAATGAGTCTCTTGAGCACAGAGAATATCTGCCTGAAGCTTGGAAGCATCCTTCCCCATTGAGGCCCTCTTGGTCAGATTGTTTACACCGCGAGTGTTGGGTGACACTATTTTAAAGCCTATGAGGAGACAATGATGGGATATAGAGGCAGGAGCAGCACTTGGCTGGTTATAGGAACAGGCAGGGACTGCCAGGATTGTTGTTAAGTACAGTTCGAACACTTAGGACCAGTGATAGTTCAGTGGTGGAATAATAAAAAAAGGTCAGAGTAAGAACCGTTGTGCTTGAGTATGCAGAGGGCTTAGCTGTGAGGCTTGAAAAAGAAAAAAGGAGAAATAAATAAAAATGTTGCAAAAAAGGGTTCCACAACTAACCTCGTGCAGGTGTGCTGCAAGTAACAAATGGGGGAAATCAAAGGAGTTAGTATACTCCGGGCTGAACCCAGCAGTGGCTTGAGCATTAAACAAAACATTTAGGACCCACCAACAGGTTATTCCATAGAGGAGCTCATACGAGAGGGTGTTGCCAGGCATGTGGAGCAGAGTTAGGAGCACATGATGCAGCTGGAGGTGCTGGAGATTCTAGGATGATTCTTCCTGGGTGACCCCTAGGGAGCAAGGGTAGCACCAGGGATGAAAATTTTTTTGGTTTCGTTATTGTTGCAAGATTCCTGCGCCTTTGCAAGGTATACTGAGGGAGGTCTAGGAGAAGTTGCAACCTGCAGTATTGGTTCGGCAAAGGATCCATGCATCTAAATGCCAATAGGATCTTCTCCTTGGCTTGATAAAAGTGGACCCTGAGTAAAATATCAAGAGGGACTGATTGAGGAAGATGAGCTGTCTTAAGGATCTGGTGGATTCTGTCTGCAGTAAGGTCATCTTGCGTCTGGGAAGGCACCACACATTTGACCAGATCCTGTGTGTAGTGAGCCAGTTGGCCCTGATTTTTGATGTTATTGTGGTGAGACCTGTCTTCTAGGTCCGTCACTTTCACCTTGAGCCAGTGCAGTTCATCCCTGTGCTCTTCGTGAGCATATATTAGAGAGTCAAAAGAGGAGGCATACTCCTCCATCTCTTGCTCCATCTGACCGACCCTTTTTCCTACCAGTATGAGATCCTGTTTGAAGCCCTGCATGCAGGATAATATATCTGACTGCAGAGAGGCTCTTAATGACAGGAGCATATATTTTAATGTTGAGTTGCATACAGGCTCACCTGTAGTAGGGAAGGAGGCAATAGGATCAGGGCAAACTGGGGGGATAAAGTCTTGCCTGTGTGTTGCTCACCTCCATGTCCAGCTGAAGAGAAGGGTCTCCACCTGCTTCCATGCGGGGTCTGAATTTGGCTGGGCTTCTTAAGGATGGCATGGAGGATCCAGAGGCAGAGGATTCCTCTAGACTGAGTAGTGATGGACTGCCTGTTCAGGCATTCTGGCTGCAGGGTGCGTGGTATGGCCTGTTGATTGTGAATAGCGGTGACCACCGCCATTTTGTTGTAGCTGCAGTGGGAGTGGAGGAAAGTATCCATCCAGCCTGTGTGGTGGATGGTCATCTTGGTGCCTCTGTGACATGTGGAAGATCCAGGGACAATGTGGGAGCTTGATGCGGGCAGTGAGAGCCATGCTCGGGTCACCGTGAAGTGCACTGTGCAGCTGAGGAGTGGAGCCAAATCAGTGTGCGGCCATCTTCTAGCGCAGTCGCCATAACCCCCCCGCTATCTATGTCTTTGATTGTGGTTTATAATATATGCTACTCTATGTTAAACCAGGTATATAAAGGTCAGTTAGAGTGTACAAATGTGTCAGCATGCAGAGTTGAGGCTCCTGGAGAAATAATTTTAGAAAACTGAAATCATAGATCTCTGGCTATCACAGCCATATAGCATATGTGCCATTAAAGGAAGCAAGAGCTGGTTAAAGAGAGAAAAAAGCTGTTTAAAGAGAGAAAATGTATTTCTATTAATAGAATGTCTCTTTGGTTGCAAGTAAAGGATATAGGGCTTATGTAACCAGTGTAAGGTAATTAGATAGCATTTTAATTCCTTTCAAATATACATTTGCTAGAAACATGTTTTCTTCACTCCCTTTACTTACATGGCCTACATTTTATGGTATTTGAATTGCTGATACAATGTTCCCAGAGGAAATAATATGAATATTTAACAGTGCCTTTAAGCCAAGCATTAACTTGTACACCTTGCGAAGATGATCAGCTGCTAGGGAATTCAATTACACACTTGAGTCATAACAGTTCAGATCATGCACAAATCAACTAAAAGACAGATACAAGGGTAACATATGTGTTCTTTTCTCACACAAACAAAATACTTTAAGACAATCACTCATTTAAAACATATATATATATATATACTAAAAATGTTAAATTTATACATTCTTGAGAAGACACCATATCATATAAAACATATAACACAAATATCTTTGGTGCCATGTCACATGCAATTTACTAGACATGTCTTCTCAGGCCATGGGGAGGTTAATATTTAGTCCTTTGTTTAACTGAGCAGTAGGGAGTCATACAGCACATAAATTATGACTGTTTGCAACAGACATATTAATCTGAGTATGTCACCATCTTTTCAAAATATTCCACATGTATTTAAAAGGATGAATGCTATGTAGTTACTGGACAGATGTATTAAAACAATTGTGATTTTATTGTTTTACATTTTATTTATAATCATTTTGACTATCCAAAAATTCTACAAATCTTTATTTTCTTTTAATGATCAAATTTAAAGTAAATCATAGTTTCAGTGATGGTGGATGGTTTGAAATATATCACCAAACTGGCATGTGCCTCATACAGCCAATCTCTTTTTTTTTATTGTTATTATTTTTTTCTGTGATCTGATTAGCCATTTGAGTCACATCCAGGTCCCTTGATTCATTAAACCAGATTCTATTGATGACAGGTTATAGATCACCCCAAAGGCCACGATATGACTTGTTTTGAGACTGTTACACAAGTCAATCTATTCTAGTAAATTATGCAGTTTGTATAAAAACATGTTTTTATGTGTTTTTTCTTTACATTGTGCCAAACATGCAGAAGAAGAAATGTTGTGGTTGAATTTGTATTCACATTGTATTTTTTGTATATTGCAATAATATATAGCTAGTATATGTATGGAAGCCAACTAATTCTTATGTTCAACTGAATTCACAGCTGTATAAATAGATTTTTGTACATTACACTTACTGTGATTTTTTTTTTCCATTCATGCACACATATTATTACTTGTCCATTAGTACATCTTTTCTGTTCTGTTAAAACAAGTAAGAAAAAGCACAAATCCGTATTTCCAGAAGTTGATCCAAAACTTTGTCTTTCCTGTTAATATATTCATAGAAAAAGCTGGTGCCAAGGGCGGCTGTCCAATTAAGACAAATGAGGCACATTGAATTTTTCCCTGAGGGCACAGTAGGGGTGCTGGAAAAATCTACTTTCTTCTTCTTTTTTTGTCAGACTAAGAAGAGGGAAAAAACAAAAGCATGAAAATTCAACACATCCACTTACAGAATAATAAAGGCTGTTGTTTAAACCGTAAGGAGTTTTGGCAGTGGCACCCTTGCGGGGTCTTATGCAAATTACATTTATTCTTATCAGCTACTAAACCGTAGGTTTCAAAAATTTCTGTTTGTTCAACTGCTTTACAGATGTATGGTGAAAAGGCATAAATCCTTGAAAAATGACAGAATCCAGTGTTTTTGCACAGTATAATTGAACATGTATAATCTGATATAGTCACAGCACCAGACATTTTTTTAATGGTATATCAGTAATAGAGTTGTTAAATACAAATGCAGAGAAACCTATAGATAACAGATAATTGTCATCCAATCCTGCCAGTTTCCACAGCCTCAGGTGATAATCCAGATGATTGTGGAGTACCAGAAACTTCATCAGATACTTTTGATAGATGACTCTCAAAGAAAAAGTATACTTGCCAGATTAGATAATCCAGCTGATAAGACTATTGCTCCCCTTTGATGGGCAGTCCAGTGGCTGTTAGCTACCTGGCTTTTTTTTAGTATTATTTATTTAAGGTACTTATATAGCCTTGTCAATTTATGCAGCGCTTTACACATACATTGTACATTCACACCAGTCTCTACCCTCAAAGAGCTTACAGTCTAAGGTCCCAACTCACATTCATACATATACATACTTTAGACGGGATCCAATTAACCTGCCAGCATGTCTTTGGAGTGTGGGAGGAAAACCGGAGTACCCGGAGGTAACCCACGCAGGCACATGCACAACATGCAAACTCTGGGCAGGTATTGTGTGGTTGGGATTTGAACTAGCGACCCTTTTGCTGCTAAGTGAAAGTGCTAACCACTAGAGTTGAGCGAACTTCTAGAAGTCCGGGTTCTGCTGGTTTGGCCGAACTTCGTCCGGACAGAACCCGAACTTTGTCCCGGACCCCAAACCCCATTGAAATCAATGGGGACACAGACTTTTAGGCACAAAAATGGCTGTAAAATAGTCCTGGAAAGTCCTAGAGGTCTGCAAAAGGAAGGGAATGGGGGTAGGGGTGGGACAAGTGACCTACAAAGAAATGGGGACAGCAAAATAACTTTAAATATTTTTAAAAAAATAAAAACATAAAAAAAGCAAAAATGGAAGTGAATGTGGATCATCTTCAAACTGGATCTGAAAAGTTTTAATTAACGGTAGAAGCCATATAACTGTTCTAAAATCATCTTCAAACTGTGTCAAAAAAGTATAAATTAGCCGGGAGAACCCATATCACTGTTCTGCACACATCTGGAAACTGTGTGTGTCACTTTAAATGAAACCGGGAATAACTGGACATCTGTTCTGCAAACATCTTTAAAGTCTGTGTGTCACTTTAAATGAAACCGGGAATAACTGAACATCTGTTCTGCAACCATCTTTAAAGTCTGTGTGTCACTTTAAATATAGCCGCTAATAACTGAACATCTGTTCTTCACACATCTGCAAAGTCTGTGTGTCACTTTAAAAATAGCCGCTAATAACTGAACATCTGTTCTTCACACATCTGCAAAGTCGGTGTGTCACTGTAAAGATAGCCGCTAATAACTGAACATCTGTTCTGTACACATCTGCAAAGTCTGTGTGTCACTTTAAAAATAGTCGCTAATAACTGAACATCTGTTCTTCACACATCTGCAAAGTCTGTGTGAAACTACAGCATAGAGAAGAACAGGTATAAGGTTTCACTCTGCTAGAGTTTTAAACCCAGTTTGCAGATGTTTGCAGAACAGTGATATCATATCACTGTTCTGCAAACATCTGCAAACTGGGTTTAAAACTCTAGCAGAGCGAAACCGTATACCTGTTCTTCTCTATGCTGTAGTTTCACACACACTTTGCAGATGTGTGAAGAACAGATGTTCAGTTATTAGCGGCTATAGTTAAAGTGACACACAGACTTTGCAGATGTGTGCAGAACAGATGTTCAGTTATTAGCGGCTATTTTTAAAGTGACACACAGACTTTAAAGATGTCTGCAGAACAGATGTTCAGTTATTCCCGGTTTCATTTAAAGTGACACACAGACTTTAAAGATGTTTGCAGAACAGATGTTCAGTTATTCCTGGTTTCATTTAAAGTGACACACACAGTTTCCAGATGTGTGCAGAACAGTGATATGGGTTCTCCCGGCTAATTTATACTTTTTTGACACAGTTTGAAGATGATTTTAGAACAGTTATATGGCTTCTACGGTTAATTAATACTTTTTAGACCCAGTTTTAAGATGATCCACATTCACCTCCATTTTTGCTTTTTTATGTTTTTATTTTTTTTTTAATATTTAAAGTTATTACCCTGTCCCCATTTCTTTGTAGGGCACTTGTCCCACCCTTACCCCCATTTTCCTTCCTTTTGCAGACCTCTAGGACCTTCCTGGACTTTTTTACAGCAATTTTCAGAACTTTCATTAAAATTACCAGAACCCCGGACCCGAACCCGGACTTTTTTTGAAAAGTCCGGGTTCGGGTCCGGGTCCCGGACACCCCAAAGTTCGGTACGGACCCAGACTTTACAGTCCGGGTTCGCTCAACTCTACTAACCACTATACCACGCTTATGCATGAAATCTCTACTATAGAACTTTTAGGTTCATGTTCACATTATGGTATATTAAAGGATTATTCTTGTCCTGTCTAGACAAAGAGATTTGCACAGAAAGAAATATTGAGTTTGTTTAAGCAATATTCCACTTTGGCAAAAAAAAAATACACAACTACATATTCACCTAAAGAATCTAATAAGGAGCAAAGTTGCACTTTGTCTTCAAAACAACTCCAGTTCTTAGAATGCTGCCATATAGTCCTGAACTGTTCTTTGGTAAAGGGCAGGAAATCTGTTTAAGAAAGCATTCATCTGACTTTTGTAAAGATTGTATCCCACTTTCTGTTGTAGCTACAGGATTGGAAGTGAAGAGAAATGTTTCAAATGAAACACAGATGGCATGGACCATTTAACCATTTTGACTCTAAGTGCCCGTTCACATAGGGGCAACTTGCGATCCTACTTGAGTTGCCTCAAGTCGCCCCAAGTCGCTTGACATTTGAAATCCCATTGAAATGAATGGGAGTCGTCTTAATATACACGACTGAAGTCGCTCTGATTTCAAGGCGACTTCTGAAAAGGTTCCTGTACTACTTCTAGGCGACTTCAATCCGACTTGTGCCCATAGGATTCAATAGAAGTCGCCTCCAAGTCGGATCCCCATCTACATGGAAGCGACTTTACAGTTAAAAGAATAGAATTTATTTTTAGGCAGCCCTCTCTTCTCTGATTGGTCAAGGCAAAGTCGCCTGGCAAAAGCCATGTTGTAAAGTCACCTGAGGTCCTTGAAGTAGCGCTGGAAGTCGTGCTGAAGTCGCTGCTGAAAGTCGCGCTGAAATCGCCTAGCGAAGTCACGCCAAAGTGAGGTCACCCCTATGTGAATGCAGGCTTAGAAAATTGAAAAAAAAAAAAAAACGTCTTTAGATCTTCCTAGTGTTAATAAAACTACTTTGGCATTAGTTTAGCAATGTGTTTAGAGGCATTAACATCCATTAATCTGGGAACATCATTAGTGAATATTGTACTCCATATACACTCCTGTATATTAGCTCCATGTTCATTGGTAAATTTTACCACCATGCAGAATCAGGGATTCCATTACAGATCCCTCACTGTGTTTACTGTTGGAAACAGACATTGTAAGGTAAAATCATCCTTTGACATTCTTCAAATATAGTTCAAATAGTTTTTATTGGTTATTGAACAAGCTTAAACATTAGACATTACAAGTAACAGAACATGAGTACATATCTCTGACACTGTAGTAAGCGTAGCATACATTAGCAAAGCAGTGAAAGTTGGCTGTATCTCCAAGAAGACAATAACAAGAACATGTGAAACTAGTGTAAGATGAGGGAGCGTAGTTTGTTATTATGTTTCAGAGACAGGTACCCATGTAGGGATGGTTATGGAGCAGGTGGGGGGAGGGAAGGTAGAGGGTTGATGTGTTACTATAGAATGATGTAAAGATCAGGGTATAGTGATAGCAATCGTTGGTGATATGGAATATATCAGCAGGGAGTCATACATTTAGGGCGTTGGGTCCATAGGGTCCATTTTTGAAGGAACTTTTTAAAGGTTAAGTCAATCAGCGCGAATCTTCTTTCCATGTCGTATTGATGATTGAGTTCTGCAATAGTTTCTGTTATGCTGGGAGTAGTATTGGACTTCCATTTTCTAGTTATGTTTATTTTTGCTGCATACAAGATGTGTATCATGATGTGTCTGGATTGTAGCGGGAAGGATTCTAAGCCTATGTGCAGGAGTGCTATTTTAGGGTCTGGCTTAATAATATGGCCTGTTGTTTCAGCTATGAGTTTAAAGATCTCATTCCAGTATGAGATGATGGATTTGCATGACCACATTATATAAAAAAGTGAGCCTTGGGCGCCACACTTGCGCCAGCAGTGTGGAGAGGCATTGGGGTAAATTTTTGAGTTTTAGTGGTGTAAGGTACCACATGTGGAGTATTTTTAAATAGGATTCCCAATGGTTCGAGTAGCAAGAGGTTTTGGCAGAGAGGGATAGTATTTTCTGCCAAGTGTGATCTGGCACTCTGTGATTTAATAATGTTTCCCATTTTCTAGCGATGGTGATCGAGTCGGGAATAGTTTTTCACTTAGAAGTGTGTAGAAGAATGAAATTCCATGACCTTTGTAGTGTGGGGACATATAAAAGTGGAGTGCTCTAGTTGAGATGGAGGTTTCAGTTTGGACCGTACAGGGAAGTAAATAATGAGATAATCTTATATAAGTGAAGAATTCGGATGGGGGTAGATTGTAATCCCTTTGCAGGGTGTGGAAGGGGATTAGTCTTCCCTTTCTATATATCTGTTGGAGAGAATAAATCTTAGAGTTTGTCTATGGGGCGATATTTAGATCTGGTATAATCCCCGTAAGGATTTCTAGGGGAAGTTTCACAGATTCTGATGGTTCTGCCTTTTGGGAGAGTAAGTAGGACCATGCAACTTGGGAAGCTTTAATTGTTGGATGATTGGGGCTAGAGTGTTTGAGGGTGCTAGCGGATAGTAGTAGATGAGTGCGTGGGTTTAAGGGGTATAGGGCAGCTGACTCCATCGTGGACCATGTTTTCTCTTTGGAGGGGTGCCACCAGTAGTAGATTTGATCTAAAAGGGCTGCAAAATAGTATGTGTGCACATGCGGTGCGGCCACTCCACCTCCACTTAGTGGTCTATGAAGTAAGTGGGAGGCAAATCTAGGATGTTTTGACTCCCATATATATTGATTTATATACCTTTGGGTGGCCTGAAATAATTTTTTGGGGATAGGTATGGGGAGGGTTCTGAACAAATGTAATAATTTGGGGAGTATGAACATTTTCAGAGTAGCTATTCGACCTAGTTTCGAGATTCCCTTTGTGCAAAGCGAGTCTAGTTCTTTGTGGAGGGTCTGTAGAAATAATTTGTGGTTATGATCATAAAGTTGCACCATGCTCGGAGTAAGGTTGATACCTAAGTACGGGAGCGCTTTTTAGGACCATGTGAAAGCATACTTTTTTTTAGAATTGATTGGGTGTGGGGGGGTATGTGTAGGTTGAGGATTAAGGATTTAGTGACATTTAATTTATAATAGGATATTTGAGAATATTGCTCTAATATTTGGTGGATATGTCAGAGGGATTGAACCGGATTGGTGACTAGTAAGATTATATCATCGGCAAATAGACTAATTTTGTGCTCTGTGCAGTGGTATGGGATGCCAGATATATTAGGGTCTGCTCTAATTTTGGATGCCAGGGGTTCTATTAATAGGGCAAATATTATGGGGGACAGAGGGCAGCCCTGACGGGCTCCATTTGATATATTAAAGGGTCTCGCTAGCATACCATCTGTTAGTACTCTTGCTGAGGGGGATGAGTAGAGAGTAGAGTTGAGCGAACCTCTGGAAGTTCGGGTTCTGCTGGTCCGTCCGAACTTCGGGACAAAGTCCGGGTCCGGACGGAACCCGAACGATCGCACGGACAACGAACCCCATTGAAATCAATGGGGACCCGAACTTTTAGGCACAAAAATGGCTGTAACAAAGTCCTGGAAAGCCCTAGAGGGCTGCAAAAGGAAGTAAAATGGGGGTAAGGGAAGGGCAAGTGCCCTACAAAAAAATGGGGACAGGGAAATAACTTTAAATATTTAAAAAAAAAAAGAAACATAAAAAAAGCAAAAATGGAGGTGAATGTAGATCATCTTCAAACTGTGTCTGAAAAGTATTAATTAACGGTAGAAGCCATATAACTGTTCTAAAATCATCTTCAAACAAAAACACGGATTTTCAAGCCCAGGGGTAACTAAAGTTACCCCAAGCAACAGGCACGCTAGCAAGCCCAAGGCAGGCCTGGGCCTGAAACAGGGCTTCAAGCCTGCCTGGTCGTCTTGGGCTTGAAGGTCTCCAAGCGAGTTGAGATGAGAGATGAGTAGGGGGAGTCGTTCTCATGATTGTCTACCATACGATCGCTCTGGGAAATTATATAGTTTACCTCGGGCAGTCCCGACGGGAGACAGGGGGTATTATAAACGGGATAATTATCTTGGGGACCGTAGGTTTTAATCTCGTCTGGGATTATAGACAGAGAATATGTGT
>BLSH010014656.1:421323-434487 GCA_018402905.1 Glandirana rugosa
TTTTTTATTTAAAAGCTCACGCGTACGCGCCTCGAAGGCCATACCGTCGGATTAGGGCCTCGAGGCAGAGAGAAGCCGGCTTCCTTGGGATGTGTCGACTCGTTCCCTGCTCCTCCTGGAGAATTCTAGGGTGACTAGTAGTCCCCTTCGCGTTCCCTAGTAAACGCCGCTCGCGAACCACGCCTGTGGGAGGCCTGTGTGACGGCATTAGCTCAGGCGCCGACGCCGGATACGTCGCGCCGGGTAGGCGGAAACCGCGGCCACGGAGACGGAAGCGGAGGTCTGATGGCTAGCCATTCCGCCAAGCTCCTTCTCCCCTTCCCCTCCGAGGGTGTGAGGCTGGGGTGCTCCTGCTCGCCTCCCCTTCCCCTCTTCCTCGAACCGCCTTACCGATCGGTAGTCTGGAGGCGAAGGCAGAGGCACCGGCGCCAAAGGCGGATGGGCCGCGCTGCATAGGCCGCAGCCGCGGACTCGATTACGGCAGTGTGTCCGGAGGGTGTCCGCACCAAGCGCTCGCCGCAAATGATCCCTTGCGCTTCCCCTGATGATCAGTGGGATCTTAAGAGGTCCTCCTCGTCCCTTGCTCAGCTGTGTAGGGTTCCTTCGGCCGAAGAGAGACGGAGCTCCGGGATTAGGCTGCCATACCGGAAGCTCCGCGCATGCGCACTCGAAAATTTATTTTTTACACAGAGTTGTCCATTTAATTAGATAGTTCTCACACACAGCATGGACATATTTAGAATTACAACCCAAAACACATTCTACTACTTCTCCCAAGTATGGCAATACCACATGTGTGAGACTTTGTCAGTGTCTGGTCTGAATATGTACTGAACATTATACCTTTTGTATCACACAAATCAATCCTGTTAAAACCAATGTACTATAATGGTCATCTCTGTATGAGTGGTCAGGGAATATAGCTTTGTGTAGTGTCACCTTTAGCAGTCCCAGATCCTATTAGCCCTGCAAGCCTAGCCTACTGGTACATGGATGCCCTCAGAAATGCCATGTTCAATTGCCAGAAAGTACAGGAGGCTGAAGAAAGAAAGAACAAAAGAGTTCCTGTGGTTCCAGGAGTGCAGTTGTCAGGGGGGATGGCTGGGATTGATGTCTAGTAGAAACATAGTCAGTCAGACATGCAAATGAATCAGTTTGAGTGGCAAGCAGAGACATAGTCAGCAAACAGGCAAAAGATCAGTCTAGGCAGCAGGTAGAATCATGGTCAATAAAACGGCCAGGCTTAGCACAGGCCACAGGCAGAGGCATCACTGCAGTGGTGTGGCAGGTATTAGGAACACTATTGTTGGCTGTACTGGTCTGGTGAAAGTGGGACTTACGTTGCAGCAATCAGGAACACCGTTGCTGTCTAACACTGGTCTGGTGACACAGGGGATTAGTGTGGCAGCAATCAGGAACACAGCTTCTGACTTACAATGATCTGGTGACACTGGGACTGGTATGGTGACAATCAGGAACACTGTTGTTGGCTTATATTGGTGTGGTGACACTGCAGCTGGTATGGTGGTGATAAGGAAAACTGTTGATTGCTGCACTGGGCTGGTGTGGTGCTACAGTTCTAGCTACACTGGTCTGGTAACACTGTGACTGGTGTGAGCTTGTTCATACATGAGGTCTGGAGGGGTGGCAAAACCTTGAGGTTGAGCTGCAATTTACCTCCCCTCAACCTCCCCTCAACCTGGGGTGTACACATGCTGCGACTGTGATGCTTTGCTTCACAGTTATGGCAGGACTTATACCCTTGTACACCCACTGATCATGACCCATTCAAGTGAATAGGGGTGCTCTTGTGGTGTCCAAGGGGTTAAATCGGGGGTGAGGAGGGAATACAATGCCTTCTTACTGCCCGTCACATGCTCTCTGAAGAATGATCTGAACACCAATGACTCTTCAGAGAACATTGCACTTATAGTGACACCATTGGGTTCATTTTCTAAAACTGGTGAGTGCAAAATCTCCTGTAGCTCTTTCAAAAAGCTTAATTGAACAAGCTGAAGTTAGAAGTTGATTGGCTACTATGCACAGCTGCACCTGATTTAGTAAATCAACCCTTTTGACTGGTGTGGTGGTAATCAGGAATACTGGGATTGGTGTGGTGGTGATCAGGGTCACTGGGATTGGTGTGGCAGTGGTCAGAGACACTTGGGACTGGTGTGGCAGTAATTAAAGACACTGTGACCAGTGTGGTGGTGATTGGGGATATAATGACTGGTGTGCCGGTGATTAGTTACAATGGCTTGTGGCATTGACATACAGTGATATCATAGCAGCCAGCCATTGTACATAATCCCCACCACAACAGTACAATGTCACCACAGTTACACTGCACTTACTCTGGTGACAATATGTAAAAAATATATATAATTGTTGTACTTATTTTAACCACTTCAATACCATGCACTTAGAACACTTCCCTATCAGACCAATTTTCAGCTTTCAGCACTGTTGCATTTTGAATGACAATTGAACAGTCATGTGATGCTGTACCATTTTTCATTTTTTTCCCCACAAATAGAGCTTTCTTTTGGTGGTATTTGATCACCTCTGGGGTTTTTATTTTTTGCGCTACAAATATAAAAAGACCGAAAATTTTGAAAAAATGTTTTTTTTCTTTTTTCCGCCACAAAACTTTGTAAATAATTACATTTTCTTCTTCAGTGATGGGCACTGTTGAGGCTGCACTGATGGGCACTTATGAGGCAGCACTGATGAGGTGGCACTGCTGAGGTGGCACTTATATGCAGCACTGATAGGCAACACTGATAAGCAGCACTGATGGGCACTGATAGGTGGCACTGATAAGCGGCACTGCTGGGCACTCATAGGTGGCATTGGTGGGCACTGATAGTTGGCACTGGGCACTGATAGGTGGCACTGATGGGCACTTATAGGTGGCACTGATGAGCACTGGTGGGCACTGATAGGCGGCACTGGTATCGCAGCAGCTATAGAGATGACACTGGCAAGCATCACAGATGGGCACAGTGCCATCCTTATTGGGCATTGTGTGCCCCTTACCTGGTGGTCTAGGGTTGCATCCCTGGTTGTCCCTGGGTGGCATCACTGTGTGGGCTCCCTGGTGGTCCAGTGTGGTGATCTGAGGGGGCTGCACTGATAGACAATCAACACAGACCCCCCTGTCAGGAGAGCCGCTGATCGCTCTCCTCTACTCACGTCTGCAGACGCGACTAAAGGAAAAGCCAATTATACTGTGATCAGCCATGATTTGTCACGGCTGATCACATGGTAATGAGCTTCTGACAGAAGCCCATTACCTAGATCAGAGATGCAGTGTGCCAGACTGACACACCACATCACTGATCGCCGCACTGTGTGGCCCCGCAGGCGCGCGCTGGCATGTTATCCTGCTGGACATCATGTGATGCCCAGTCAGGATAACTCAACCACTTCCCGGCCATCATTCTGCATACGGTAGTAGGGAAGGGATTAACTTACAGGGGTTGATTTACTAAAACTGGAAAGTGCAAAATCTTGTGCAGCTCTGCATAAAAATGAGCTTCAATGTTTTTTTTTTGTAAAAGCTCAATTGAGCAAGCTGAAGTTAGGAGCTGATTGACTACCATGCAGAGTTGCACCAGATTTTAGTAAATCAACCCAGTTGTCACCAGAGCAGTGCACAGTTTGTGCCACTGCATGCCCCTGAGGGTGTATACCTACATCCTCCCAGAATGATGCTTGTTCTGCCCAACGGTACATGTACAAAGACCAGGCAGGAAGTGGGATATGCATTTTTCTCCTTGGTGTCATTTTTTAAGTGATTTTAATGTTTATCATTATTGAACCACTGCAAAAACTGTATGCTATTAGAGGACACATTGTGGAATAATGAGAACTAACCAATGCTCACACCTTTCACTCTAGACATTAGATAATACCCAATACAGCGAAGAAAGCACACATGGGTTATCCATTTAATCAGAAAAAAGTGGATAAACACTGGGATGTTTTTTTCATTTGCAGTTACCAATATAAGGACATCTTTCTGAAAATATGTTCATTTTTTATTTTTGAGCTATTTTTCAATGAATTATGTAAGTTCCAAATGTACTCATTAAATACCTAGGGTGCCTAATAGGTTAGTCCAGGTTTATTGATGGAATCATTTTAATTATGCTTTTTTAATATTGACAAAAAAAAAATTGGGTGACACCTCAATCAATTAAATACACGCAGAATAAGATTAAGACCGATCTTTTTATTATTGACACATAAAGACACACATCATAAAATATGGTAGAAAATTTTTTTTTTAATGTGTTAGTGACATTGCATTCATAAAAATGTATGTGAAAAGCATATCTGCATGATATCTAAAAAAAATTACTATTTATCAACTATGTACCAATAAAACAATAGGGTTGATTTTCTAAAGACAAAAAGACTGTTAGATTAGGAAAGACAAGTGCACTCGCCCACTAAATCAACCATACTTCTAGATTGTAAGCTATAACGAGCAGGGCCCTCTGATTCCTCCTGTATTGAATTGTATTGTAACTGTACTGTCTGCCCTCATGTTGTAAAGCACTGCGCAAACCGTTGGCATAAATCCTGTATAATAATAATAATATGAATACATAAAAATAAAGAAATAGCATCAACATGATAAAAGCATTACTCAAAAAAGTGCAAAAGTATATAAAGTGAAAATATATAAAGTGCAAAAGAGTTCTAAATATATATAACAAAGTCCAAAACAATGAAAACATATATATATATATATATATATATATATATATAACAAAATGTCTAATAAAAACGTGCAGAAAGTATGTAACTCAATCATAAATATAAGATCAATCAAAAAATGAATAAACTTGTACGTAACATAGTGCCACAAAATAAAGTGCATATATAGAAAAAAGTCCCAGTTAGTAATCAATGAAATCCATGAAATCCATGATGAAACGTATTCACAGTGCCAAAAATATATTCCAACATGCAAAGCTCCTTACCAAATATAATAGATATCACACTGGAGATCTAAATGCACTCATGAGAAAGGTAGCACTCAGGTAGCTTGTTCAAAGGACCATCTATCCAGCATTATCATCAATGCAGACTTTCATGTGTAGTAAAATCACTCCACCTAAAGCAGTGGTTCTCAACTTCGGTCCTCGGGACCCCGCAACAGGCCAGGTTTGCAGGATAACGGAAATACATCACAGGGGATATCATTTGCTGCTCAGTGATTGCAGTATTCTAGTCTGCATCTCCCCAAGGTAATACTGAAAATCTGGCCTGTTGGTGGGTCCTGAGGACCGGAGTTGAGAACCACTGACCTAAAGGGTCGTCCACCCTTTTAGCATTTTTTTACACAAATAGGGCTTTCTTTTGGTAGAATTTAATCACCACTGCCTTTTTTATTTTTTGCTAAACACACGAAAAAAGACCAAAAGGTTTGAAAAAAAACAAACATTTTTCTTAATTTATTATAAAACTTTGCAAACATGTAATTTTTCTCCTTCAGTGATGTGCGTTGATGAGGCTGCAATTATGTGCACTGATAGGCTTCAGGGATGGGCACTGATAGGTGGCACTGAAGGGCTCTAATGAGGCAGCACTGGTGGACATAGATGAGGAGGCACTGATGAGGCTGCACTGATAGGTGGCACTGATGGGCACTGATAGGTAGCACTGATAGGCAGCACTGATATGTGACACTGATGAGGAGGCACTGATGGGTATTGATTGGTGGCACTGATTGGCACTGACAGGTGGCACTGATGAGCACTGATTGGCAACACTGGTGGGCACTGATTGGTAGCACTGGTGGGCACTGATTGGCACCACTGGTGGGACTTCACTGAAAAAAAGTAGCTGCGCTCTTGAGTGTCTGTGGCACAAGACTAATTCCTCATACACACGGTGCAATGGTCGTACAACCGCACATTCAACTTTTGTCCAAAATCGGCTGTTGGCAGTTGTGTCTTGCGTACTGACATGAGTCAAGTAGTTGTACAACAAAGCGTCTAAAGAAGAAGTTCAGGTGAATGTGATTTGTGAATAAGGAATGCAGGTTTACATGACCGAACGCTTCCGGGCGTTCCCGACTTCTGAGCATGCGTGTTTTGCATGTACATCTTTTGTTGGGCCAACTTCTGTACTCACGAGTCAACAGTTGTACAACAGCTTGTTGTACAACAAAAGTTTTCTAGTCAGTTCAGCCAACTCCTATTGTACGACTGTTGAACGTCGGCTGTTGTAATCGCGCGTACTAATGGTTGGATTATTGTACAACATTGCTCTGGCTCTTATGTACATGGAGATACTTCACATGTGTGGTTTGAACACCATTTTCATATGCGGGCAGGACTTAAGTATGCGTTCGCTTCTGCGCACAATCTCGGCGGGACTGGGCACTTTAAATGTTTTTTTCTTATTTATTTTACTTTTTATTTTTTATTTTTACACTGCCCTTTCAAAAACAAAAAAATGGGTCACTTTTATTCCTATTACTAGAAGAAATGTAAACATTCCTTGTAATAGAAAAAAAGCATGCCAGGACTTCTTAAATATGAGATCTGGGGTCAAAAAGACCTCAGATCTCAAATATACACTAAAATGCAATAAAAAAAAATTGTCTCCTTTAAGAGCATTGGGCGGAAGTGACGTTTTTGATGTCGCTTCCACCCTTCAATGCCATGGAACTGAACGGGCGCCATCTTGCCCTCTCTTGGCATCCAGGCATTGAGGGGATCCGACCCGATCGTCTCCGCTGCTACAGACGGATCCAGTAAACGGCGGAGACAACTAGAAAGTGTCATAAGGGGGGCCCCTCTCCCAAACCCCCGATAAAAGTGATCTTGCGGTGAATCCGCTGCATAGACCACTTTTATCTGAAAGCAGACCGCCCACTTAAAAAAATGATCCTGGGGTTATGATGGCTATCACCATGTCAAAATACCAACGTACAATGATGGCGGGCAGTCCGTAATCGGTTAAATAAATGTTTTTATGGGTTACTGTATATAGTATATAGTTTTATCCTACACTCTCTAACCCACATCTTCAATCTCTCCCTCTCTTCTGGCATCTTCCCCAACTCTCTAAAACATGCACTAGTCACCCCCCTACTTAAAAAACCTTCCTTGGACCCCACCAATTTTGAGAATATACACCCCATCTCTTTGCTCCCCTTTTCTTCCAAATTCCTTAAACGTCTGGTCTGACCACCTCATTAAAATGAACTGCTCTCCTAAAACTCACACATGATTTATTAACAGCAAAAACCAATGAACCCTATTCTGTACTCTGAACTATTCTGTCTCTGTGACTGTGCTCTTCGTTACCTCTCATCCTACCTATCTCACCTCACCTTCAGTGTAACTTACAATTCTACTTCCTACTGTCCTCTTCTTTTCTCCATCGGGATCCCCCAAGGTTCTGTTCTTGGACCTCTCCTATTCTCAATCTATACCTCCTCCCTGGGTCAAGCCTCCAAAGGCTTGCAATATCATTTCTACAGTGGCGACACCCAAATCTATCTCTCTACCCCTCAGCTCACAACATCAATCACCTCACATATCACTAATTTATCATCAGAATGTCACACCACTTCCTCAAACTCAACCTATCCAAAACTGAGCTCATAATATTTCCTCCCCCACATGCCCCTTCCCCTGACTTCTCTGTCAAGATCAATGGCACAACCATCAACCTGTCCCCGCATGCCAGGGTGCTAGGTGTAGTCCTGGATTCTGAACTGTCCTTTCAGCTCCTCGTCCAATCACTTTCCAAAGCTTGCCACCTCAACCCCTGCAACATCTCCAAAGTACACCCCTATAACACTACAAAGCTCTTAATCCACTCCCTGGTTATCTTTCACTTCAATTACTGCAACTCCCTCCTCATTGGTTTACCTTTGCATAGACTATCCCCTATTTAGTCCATCATGAATGCTGCTGCTAGACTCATCCACTTTATAAACCGCTCAGCATCTGCTACCCCTCTCTGACAATTCCACCATTGGCTGTCAATCACCCAACAAACTAAATTCAACATAATAAAAAAATACTAACAATAACTTACACAGCCATCCACAACTTTGCCCCCAGCTACATCACTGACCTAGTCTCAAAATACCAACCAAATCATTCTCTCATCCTCCCACGACCCCCTGATCTCTAGTTCCCTTGTCACCTCCTCCCATGCAAGCCTTTCCCATCCTTTGGAATTCCCTATTCCAATCTGTCCAACTATCTCCTACTCTATCCACTTTTAGGCAATACCTGAAAATGTTTATCTTCAGAGAAATCTATCCTGCCTCCACTTAACAACTGTACTTTTATTTTCTCCATTAGCTTACTCCCACAGTTATTACCTTTTGTATTCCTTTTAGATTGTAAGCTTGAGAAGGGCCCTCTGATTCCTCCTGTATTGAATTGTATTGTAACTGTACTGTCTGCCCTCATGTTGTAAAGTGCTGAACAAACTGTTGCGCTATATAAATCCTGTATAATAATAATAATGGGATAATGCACTTACAATAGCAGCAGTAAACTACACAGTGTATAATACAACTCATTCAATCACAGCCAAACGTCACGGCGGCAAGTGTGTGCAGTGACGTCACACAATCAGGCTCCACCTGACATGTTTCACCCAAAAGGGCTTTCTCAAAGAATGCAGGCTGTTTACTCTGAAAGGGAATTGTCCCTTAGAATACTCAAAACAGTGAAAATTCACTTTGAAAAGATTACCCAACCTTGTGCGAGGTGAAAAAAAACAGCAGTTTCGCTTGCACATGACTGAATTACAGAAATCAGCAGAGCTTCACCTCATTCACTAAGCTAAGGGAAAAACTCTCTTGAAAATTGCAAATTCCCTTGAAAAGTTAACAGCCTATTTGCTTTTAACAAATCAACCCTAGTGTATCAAAACTGACAACTATTTTGGGTCCTTATAATAAGATTTGTGGAAAATATTTTAATGAAAACAAATATGGTATTTATTTAAAAAAAAACAGTTGAGGGGGGCATGACTTGGCACTCAATAAGTATGGTTTCCAGCATTCAGATTTCCTCTGCTCTTGACGGTGTTTCACGGTTGCACATTTTAACATGGGGAAAGCTGACTGAGTTACTTCCAGAGCAACCAGGGACCCCTCTACTCATCCAGGAAAAGGTATCCTGGAACTCTTTTGATATTGAAGGTCTGAAGACCCAGACCACAATGAGAGTTCACAACCACAATGCCTGTCTAAAGATACTGCTGACTCCTACTCCTGCAGCTCCTCAGACGTCTTAACTTCCCACACTGGCAGATTTCATTCTGATAGCTTCTGTTGAAAAATCAACCCTCTCAGATACCATTATGGATCTACAAGCAGACATCTGGGTAATATCCACACACTTAGATGGAATAACAAACTATCAGAACCAGAGTATTTGCTAGTGGTCCTTAGACCTAAAAGGTGTAGTTCTGGTGTCCACCAGTAGGTGTATCCCAGCAGCCAGCAGGTCCCAGGAATTGGTTGTTGAAAGGGTATTTAACCCCCATGTAGCTTGCCACAGTGCCTCAGCAGTCTGCCCTTTGTGCCAAACATCCTGATCTTGTTGCCCTTGAACCAGTGAATCTATTTCTGTACCTGCTACCCTGACTGTTGCTGCCTTTAACCTGTTACCCTGATCACTCTGCCATAACTGTTTTCTTTGTACCTGATCCCCACTTTGGCCTCTTCATGACCTGTCCCACTGTTACTTGCACCTCCCGCCTGACCCTACCTTACCCGATCTCCCCTTTGCCTTGTATACAGTGTATCATAATTAATTTATTTGTTAGTTCTTTTTACTAGATTTTACTTACCACGTATGTTTCACTAGTTTGGGTCCAGCCATCTTGTTCAGCTATACAGATCTGGTCCCCCCTGCTTTTGCTGGATAACATATCATTACATTATAACAAAGCTTGGTATCCTAACACAAAGTCAGGAAAAAAAAGAACCAGGTCATAACAGCGGCAACAAGCCACATATATCACACCTCATAAATGATGGATTTCACTAGGTGTCTTGAGGACCTAGACAGCCAGGGTAGATGCCACAACATTAGGGTTAGAAGTGTCTCAGAATTGGCCAACTCCAATCTGCATTCCAGTCAATATTGAGCAACTTGCTGGAATAGTCTCCACAGTCTCTGGTGCGGTTTGATCACATTCATGGGCCCCTACATTATGTGCACACCCAATGATCTGCCAAAAGAATCTATTGCTTAAAGAGGAGATTCGTTCTGCAAAAAAAATTAAGGTCAGCAGCTACAAATTCTGTAGCCGCTGACTTTTAATAAAAGGACATTTACCTGTCCTATCCTGGCTATTCTGCTTTAGTCTTCACAGCTGGCTGCCCACTGAGCATGTGTGTGCCACACTGTGCTTTTGTGAATGGTCCCGCATTTTTCTGGGACCTGTGATGTGTCCCAGAAGACTGCAGGGAGAGATGGGGAGAGGAGAACTCAAAACAGTCAAAAGTAGGTACCCCCCCAAAAAAAATATGACATGCCAAATGTGGCAGGGGAGGAGGACTTAAAGCGGAACTTCCCCTTTTGCGAGGAGATCCTTACCAGAGAAACGAATAACAAGTTAGTCACCTTCAATGAAGTTGAAATCAAACTGTTCCAAGATCTGTTGTGCAACGTCCAGCATAGAAGAGCCCTGCACCCTCTTCTTGACCAGCTATGAGGAAAGGGTATCCAGTAAAGACGGAGTTTCACTTTCTGCTTTATTGCCTCTACTGGTGGAGAAACCTACAACTTGTGAATTCTGATAAACCTGCCAAATCTTTGTACAGTGCTAATTATAGCACCTTTAGATCCCCTGGAGTAGTACAATGATTATGTAAACTCACTATCCACCTGAAAGCCTCCATATTCTCCTCAACCCTACCCAGACAAGCCTCCACAGAAAAAAACAGAATGCTGGAACCTTCACCTCTGACTCAGAAGGGCAACATTTCTCAAATTGGGCTCAGATTAATCTAGTGATCAAGACTGCAGATTTGAATACAAAGCAAGGGGCACACAGCTTTGATGAGATGGTTCTTCTTTTAACAGTTATTATTATACAGGATTTATATAGCGCCAACAGTTTGCACAGCGCTTTACAATATGAGGGCAGACAGTACAGTTACAATACAATACTGGAGGAATCGGAGGGCCCTGCTCGTTAGAGCTTACAATGTAGAAGGGAGTGTCAAGTGAAACAATAGGTAATAACTGTGGGGCATGAACTGGTGAAGAAAATGAAAATACATTTGTTAGATGTAGGTAGAATAAGCTTCTCTGAAGAGGAGGGTTTTCAGGGATCATCTAAAAGCTAGCAGAGTAGGAGATACTCGGACAGGTTGGGGTAAGGAGTTCCATAGGATTGGAGAGGCTCTGGAAAAGTCCTGGAAGCGAGAAAAGGAGGCGGTGACGAGGGAGCTAGAGAGCAGGAGGTCTTGAGAGGAACGAAGAGAACGATTAGGTTGGTATTTCGAGACTAGGCTGGTGATGTAGCTGGGGGCTAAATTGTGGATGGCTTTGTAGGTTGTTGTGAGTATTTTGAATTTAATTCATTGGGTGAGCAGGAGCCAGTGGAGGGATTGGCAGAGAGGAATAGCAGACACAGAGCGATTGTTAAGGTGCATGAGTCTGGCAGCAGCATTCATGATGGATTGAAGGGGGGATAGCCTGTGTAGAGGTAAGCCATTGAGAAGGGAGTTTTTGTTGTGTCATTGGTTAGAAAGGGGCCTATTTTTGAGATGTTGCGGAGGTTGAGGCGGGAGGATTTGGACAGTAATTGGATGTGGGGCTTAAAGGAGAGTTCAGAGTCCAGGACTACGCCTAGGACCTTGGCATGTGGGGATGGGCTGACAGTTGTGCCATCGATTATGACAGAGAGATTGGGGGAAGGGGCACGTGGTGTAGGAAAAATGATAAGTTTGGTTTTGGATAGATTAAGTTTGAGGAAGTGGTGTGACATCCAGACCGCTATATCTTTTAGTAAATTAGTGATACGTGAGGGGACTGAGGGAGTGAGCTGAGGGGTGGAGAGATAGATTTGGGTGTCATCAGCATACAGATGGTATTGGATGCCATAGGAGGCTATCAGCTGACCCAGGGAGGAGGTGTAGATTGAAAATAGGAGCGGCCCAAGAACAGAACCTTGGGGGACCCCAACGGTGAATGGAAGAGGAGAGGAGGAAGTAGAGTTGTAAGTAATGCTAAAGGTGAGATTATATAAGTAGGAAGAGAACCATCTAAAAGTACAGTCACAGAGACCAATGGCATGGAGTTTTTGGAGGAGGAGGGAGTGGTCAACCGTATCAAAGGCAGCAGAAAGGTCCAAGAGTAGGAGTACAGAATAGTGTCCATTGGTTTTGGCTGTTAGTAGATCGTTTGTTAGTTTTAGAAGAGCAGTTTCTGTGGAGTGTTGAGGACGAAATCCAGACTGAAGGGGATCAAGAAGGCTATTCTCGGCAAGGTGGTTGCTCAGTCGGTTGTAGACTGGACGTTCAAGGAGTTTGGATAAAAAGGGGAGCAAGGAGATGGGGCATAGGTTGTTAGGATTGGTTGGGTCCAGTGAAGGCTTTTTAACCACTTCCCGACCGCCGTATGCAGAATGACGGCCGGGAAGTGGCTGAGTTATCCTGACTGGACGTCATATGATGTCCTCAGGATAACAAGCCGCTGCGCGCCCGGGGGGGCGCGCATCGCGGCGATCGGTGGTGTGGGGGGTCAATCTTCGATCCGAAGCACTTTACCATGTGACCAGCCGTGACCAATCACGGCTGGTCACAGTGTAATACAGGAAAGCCGTTTATCGGCTTTCCTGTACTCAGACCTGATGAGGGGAGAGCCGATCGGCTGCATCCCTGACAGGGAGGGTTTGTGCTGATGATTTATCAGCACAGCCCTCCCTCAGATCGCCACCCTAGACCACCAGGGAGCCTGCCCAGTGATGTGCCCACCCAGGACCACCAGGGAGCTGACCAGGGACCACCAGGGAGCCGATCTGGACCACCAGGGAGACCCCCCTAGACCACCAGGTAAGTGACTAAGTGCTCAGGTCCACCTTCACTCAGTGCCACCTTCAGATGCCACCCTAGACCACCAGGGAATGAGCCCCTATTAATGTATATGCCCACCA
>BLSH010014656.1:449103-469454 GCA_018402905.1 Glandirana rugosa
TCTGGGGGGCTCAGACCCTCTCCTCCCAGGTTTGTGATTGGGAGTATAGAGCTCCTGAAGGACCTATGCGGATGGATTGATCGTCTTAGTGAAGACGAGGGCCCATGCGGCACTCCTACACGGGTTCTCGTCTCCCTCCGCATACGAGTGGTGAGTCGGGGGTTGAGTCGGTCTACTTGTTGTATTTGAACCGGATAACTCCCGCACTCTTGGGCCTCTGTCCCCACTACCAGGGGTCCTTGAATCGGGTGCGCAAGAGCGGTTGTTCCCTGCACAAGACAGACTCCACCGTCAGGTACGTGACACAGGCTGTCCTGGGAAGTTTATGATCTCTCTATCCATGTCAATAGGCCAAGTTTATGTTGTTCATCTGGCTGAGTTGGGGGCTGAGTGGTGAGCATACGCCTCCCTCTGCTCTTGGGCACATCCTCACGGCGTACCCGGGAGCAGAAGTGATTCTGCTAGTTAGGTAGGCGTATCCAGGAAGTCCTCGAGATATGAGGGTTAGTGTTTGGACCCTCCTCTCCCAGACTCGGGGGGTCTGACGGTGTTCCTCAGTCCCCCCCTTCTTTTGTTCTCTCTAGTTTTTGTCTTCTTTGTCTTCTATCTTTTCTCCCGTCCTTCTTAGTTCTTTTCCTTTTTTCAGGTTCCAGGGGAGCTGCCTCTCAATGGGCGTAAGAAGTTCCTTGCCATTCCTCCCATAGTTGGGGTTGTCCTCTCTGTTTCCACATCAGGGAAGGGTGAGTCGAACCTCAGTGACGCATTTCGCCCACCAAAGCCATTATGACACCCTCTACTGATGTCCCTGTTTTGATGAAATTAGCGTCCCACAATGTCCAAGGCTTAAATTCCCCCCTAAAATGCAGAAAATACTTTCAGGCCACCCATTCCCTACATTTGGATGTTCTCCTATTGCAGGAAACCCACTTCCCTAACCAGTTTAATCCAAAATGTATACATGCAAAGTTCCCTCAATTCTTCCTGGCAAGTGCCCCAGATAAAATGAGGGGGTGGGAGTTTTCTTTTCCAAGGGTGCAGGGTTCCAACCCAGACGTGTAATTCGAGATCCAGAGGGTAGATTTATCCTCCTGGTAGGGGAACTCAGAGGTCATCTTTTTACGTTCATTTCTTACTATGCCCCTAATCAAGGTCAGGCTCAATTTTTTCGATCTATGCTGGGCTCCCTTTCCCCCCATTTTGAAGGGACCGTGATTTTGGGGGGCAATTCTAATATGGCTCTAGACCATATGTTAGACAAATCAGGGAATATTCGCTCCCGTCTCTTACAGCCCCCGAAACGGAGCTTGAGAATCGCCAAGCTGCTTTACGCGTTAGGGCTTGTTGATGTTTGAAGGGAATGTAACCCGAAAACAAGAGATTACACACATTATTCAGCCCCTGATAAATCCTTCGCCAGGATCAATCATGTTTTTATGGGTGCCACTTCTATTCCCCTTGTATCTAAATCCTTTATTAAGGACCCCCCCTTATCCGACCACTCAATGGTTGTAGTCTACTCTAGGCTTCAAGCCGGGGCAGAGAGAAGACCACCCTGGCGCCTGAGAGAGTCCATATTTAACAGCCGGTTCATTGTACAATGCTAGGGGAGGATCTCAAAGACTACTTTATTTTGAGCCCGGATATCTCTCCCATGACTCTCTGGGCTGTCCACAAAACAGCGATAAGGGGTAGGATAATGAACCTCTCTGCTAAGCTTAAAAAGGAAAGGAAGATAGACCTAGATAGGCTCGAGCGGGACTTACACACACTAGCCAAGGCTCACAAAAAAAACCCATCACCACAATCTCTTTCCCAGCTTGAAGCAAGCAGGACAGCCTTGAACCTAGCCTTGACTACTCAGGCCAAAAAGCAGATCCAATGGTCTAATGCCCATTTTTATTCCGGAAAAGGAATAGGCCCCAAATTAGCCTCCAGATTTTCCCCGAGGTTTCGTTCATTCTCCTTTCCCAAAGTGAAAGACTCCTCGAGTTTACTTACCCCAAACCCTCACAGGGTCTTAGCAACCTTTCAGGACTTCTATACTAATCTGTATATGTCTGGGGTTACAGAGTCCTCGCCCCCTAATCACCCTCTTTTAGACAGGAATCCCCTCCCGCTTTGAGTAGGGATCACAGACTGGTGTTGGGATACCCCATCTCGGAGACTGAGGTCTTGGAGGTCATTAAACATCTCAAGAAGGGCTCTGCCCCGGGTTCAGATGGGCTCTCCATGGGATATTATAAACAATTTGGACCCATCTCAGGCCCTCACCTAACAAACTTCTTCAACTCTCTTCAAGAGGGTACAGTTGTCCATGAAGACCTTAACTCGGCCAATATCTCTGTTATACCAAAACCTGGGAAGGACCCCTCTGAAGTGGGCAATTACAGGCCCATCTCTCTAATAAATAATGACCTCAAGATTCTCACTAAGATCTTAGCCAATGGACTGTCATCTTTCATAGGGAATTACATCCACAGGGATCAGGTAGGCTTCATTCCCTGGAGACAGGGCCCCGACCAGGTTCGTATAGCAATGGATATCATCTCTCTCCTGAGATCTGGGTGGGATGGAGGTCCTCGACAGGAGGGGTTCCTGATTTCCATAGATCTACAAAAAGCATTTGATTCTGTCGAATGGTCTTATATCTTTGAGGTCTAGGGGCGTTGGGGGTTCGGTCCCAGATTCCTTCAGACTCTCAATGCCTTATATTCCAACCCTGGAGCTAGCATTAAGCTTCACAACTACCTCTCCGATCAATTCTCAATACACAGAGGAACAAGGCAGGGATGTCCCCTTTCCCCTCTGATCTTTGCTATCGCAATCAAAACTCTAGCCATTGCTATTAGGGAACACCCAGACACCCAGACATAGGTGGGGTGAGATGTGGTTCTCATATGCATAAATGTGCCCTATTTGTAGATGACTTATTGTTGTTTGTCTCCTCTCCCCTCCTCTCGATTCCTAACATCCTTTTTCTACTTAAGGAGTTTGAAGAAGCCTCGGGCTTGAAAGTTAACATGGCCAAGTCGCATGCCCTTAACATAAATCTCCCGGGAACAGTCTTGCAACAACTCCAGGAAAGGTTCCACTTTGCGTGGCAACCAGACCATATCCCTTATTTAGGGGTCCATCTAGCAGCCAGTTATGACTGACTATATAACATCAATTACCCCCCGTTACTCAAACGTCTAGCAGATGATCTCACTTTCTGGGGAAAATTGGGTCTCTCCTGGCTAGGGAGAGTGAACTCTGTTAAGATGACCCTCTTACCGAGGATTCTTTATTTGTTTAGAGCCCTCCCCGTTCCGGTTATCAAACCACACTTGCGTAAATTGCAATCTCAAATTACAAAATTTATTTGGGGTAATAAGGGATACAGGTGCCCGGCGGAAGTCCTCTTTAGACGAAGAAACCAGGGGTGGGTTGGGGGTCCCTAATCTTTGGAAGTATTACCAGGCAGCTCAACTAGCCCAATTCTCCATCATCTATGCGCAATCTAATAAACCAGACTGGGCCGGGATTGAGAGATAGTCAGTACCCCTTAACACTCTGGATTATCTAGTATGGATACCCTCCAGATCCAGACCCCCGATTTTCTCCCCTATGCATAATATGGGACCCTTGGAGGACATATCTTAATGTACCCGAGTGAATTGTTCTTCCCTTTTTATGAGACTAGGCTACCCTGGAACCCCCTTCCTTTCTCTTCTCTTTTCTGTTTCTTTCTGACTTCCTCTCCTGTGTTTTCTCTGTGTTTCCCTTTGGCGAAATAGTGGTGTGTTATCTTCGGATAACTCTTTAGGGAATTGGCCGCCTGGGGCTATTCAACCTCTAGAAGTGCCTTATCTTGACCTGTAATTTTTTTGGTTCTTTTGTTTCCTCTAATGATCGGTTGGAGGTTTTGCGGACTGGCGAGTCCCCGTCCACTTCCTCCTCCTGGCACAGCTTGTTCCCGATAGGGGTGCCGGGGGTAGGGGTTGGGGGTGAGCCCGGTTGGTCCTCCTGGTCCTTAAATATTTCTCATTCTGATATATGTGTTACTATGCAATGTTTTGTGTTATTAAGCATTATGTACCTCAGGTATGGCCTTCCCTTACCTTCTATATTTTGTCTTTTGTATTTTCTGGAATTTCAATAAAAAATTTTTGAAAATAAAGTTTGCACATTGCCAGTAGTGGAAGAGATTGGATTTCAGTAGGGAAATGTTTTGGGTTATGACCGAGAAGGGTAGCAGTTCGCTATTAACTTTATTGCATAGGGATGAGAATTTTGTGAGGCCATGTTTTTCCCAAGTAGCAAAAGCCTGATGTTGCATTCCTGGAGGGAAATTCGGATTTCCTTGGATCAGCAGATGTTTAGAAAAGAAGAGGGGAAGTTTAAGAATTTAATGAACCTCCCTCCAAGCTATAGCTGTATCACTTAGCAGAAGGCTATGTTGAAGGTTGGGACAGATTGATTTCCAGGGTGAATGATTAGCGCCATCAGAGAGTATGGGAGTGCCATTTCGGACTCCAGGGAGTAGTTGGAGTATCTGTATATTTTGTTAGGCCAGTTCAGCCCTATTCTTAATAAGCATAAGTTGTATAGTCTAATATTAGGTAAGCTGACACCTCCCATGCTCCTGGGGGGATGGAGCTTCGGCATTGCTATGTGTCTTTTTTGCTTCCATATAAAATTAGATATAGCTTTATTCAGTAGCTGGATGTCTTTATGTTTAAGCAATAGTGGTATTGTTTGTAGAGGGTAAAGCAGTCACGCGAAGCTGACCATTTTAAACAAATGGCATCTCCCCAGGAGCGATAGAGGCAGATCCATCCAGTTTTCCAACTCTTGGGTGATTTTATTGAACAGAGGACGGAAATTTAGAGTTTATAGAGAAGAGGGCATTTTGCCTATTTTTACCCCTAAATATGTGATATGGGATTTAGCAATGGTAAAGGGCAAATGGGTAACCCAGGGGCGATGTGAGTTTGGGCCTATAGGTAGGATTTTGCTTTTACTATAGTTGATATGGAGGCCAGAGCAGAGTTTAAACTCATTGAAATTGTAATGGTGGTTATATCATGTAATGGGTTGGCTGAAAAAATAAGTATATCATCTGCAAAAAATGCTGACCGTAGCTCGTGGTCTCCTATATGTGTTCCATGAAGTGGGGCCTGTTCGTTTAGGTATCTGGATAATAGTTCTATAGCTAAGTTGAAAAGAAGTGGTGATAGGGGACAGCCTTGTCTAGTGCCCTTGTAGAGCCTGAACTCCCTAGAGAGGAGGCCTGCCACCACCAGCCTGGCAGCGGGAGAAGAGTACATAGAATGTATTAAGTGGTTGAAAGGGCCAGAGAAACTCATTTTAGAGAGAACCATGAAGAGCCAGTCAAAGCGGACGTTGTCAAAAGCTTTCTCTGCGTCCAGAGTGGTGATAGCAAAGTCCCCTCCAGAGTGTCTATTGGCATGGTCTAAGATAGTTAATACCTTACAAATGTTTATAGAGGCCGTCCTGCCTTTCACAAACCCTGATTGTACTGAGTGAATTAGTTGTGGTAAGATGGAAGTGAGTTGGCCACAATTTTGGATAGAATTTTAACATCCAGGTTCTGGAGTGAGATGGGTCGGTACGAATCAGGTTCGAGGGGGTCTTTAACTTTCTTGGAAAGGAGTTTTATGGTGGCTTAGTTGCCAGAGGGTAAATAGGGGCCACCTTCCCAAATTGCATTCTAGACGGCAACAAAGGTCTGTTCTATTAATTTGTGTAAGGTTTTGTAGAGTTCTCACGTAAATTCGTCAGGGCTTGGGGCCTTACTGGGAGCCAGATGTTGTATGACAAGGGGTACCTCTGACCTAATTATTGGGGCATTAAGATATTCAAGTTGAGATGTAGTAATTGTAGGTTGGTTTACTCTATTGAGAAACTTTTTGGCTAAGGCATGGTCTACATTGGTCAGGGACATATAGGGTTGAATAGAAATTTTCCATCACTTGGCTGAGTTCCTGGGGTGTTTTTTTAAGGTTACTGGAAGGGTCCCTGAGAGATGTGATATGCATGGGTTTATGTGGGCCTTTAGCTAGTCTTGCTAACAGTCTGCCCGATTTGTTTCCGTATCTGTATACCATGGCCTCTATTTGTGAGCGTTTGTTCAGTTCTAGTGATTCTGCCCATGAATCAAAGTCTGACTTGGCACTCTCCCATTCACTTTGAGCTAATTTTAGGCGTGAGCTTGCTGCTTTGAATTTGGTTAAGGAGTTCTTCTTAAAGGCAGTTGCATAGGAGATTATTTTCCCTCTGATATAAGCCTTGCCTGTGTCCCAGTAGAGATTAGGATTAGTGGAGTGGGGGGAGTTGACTGTGTCATAATCAGTCCATGCTGCTTCCATATATTGTTGGATGTCTGTGTTGTTGTAGAGATACTGCGGGAAGCACCACAGGCGGATGTTGGGCTGTGCTAGGGATTCGTGAAAGGAAATTGAGACTGGGTCATGGTCCGAAATTGCAATTTCGGAATCCGCTACCAGGGGAATAAGATTTTCAGTGCAGAAAAGGTAATCAATTCTGGTGAAAATTTTGTGGGGGTTCAAATAGAAGTAGAATTCTCTGTCTACTGGGTGGAAGAGGCGCCATAAGTCCATAAGGTGCAGTGATTCCATAGTGGGTGCTAAAAGGGTTGGAGTAGAGTTGGTTACGCTATGGTGTGTTTTTTTGAGGCTTGTTCTGTGATCCGTGGTGTGGAAAATGGAATTAAAATCCCCTCCTATCATGTGGGGGATATGGGTAATTTCAAAAGATTGGCAGTTAAATTGCTGAAAAAGGGTTTCCCTGGGGTGTTGGGGCATATACGTTTTAGTTCATGAGGTCTTTGTTACCTAAACACAGATGCACCATCAGGAGATGGCCCTGGATGTCCAAGACAACTGACTTAACCTCGCAAAGGTGGTTTTTGTGTAGCAGAATAATGACCCCGGCTTTACCGCCTATTGCATCCGAACCCAGGACCGTCCCCACCCATAGTTTTTTTAGGCAATGAAAGTCTGAGTGCGTTAGGTGGGTTTCTTGGAGAAGAGTGATATTGTTTTTTAATAGTTTGAGATGCCTCAACACCTTTATCCTTTTAATGGGAGATCTAAGCCCTTTAGCGTTCCATGTGACACATCTCATGTGGTGGATGAGTAAGTGGTGTTTAGAGCTGGATGTGATGGCAATAGTAGGAGATTACAGGTTTGAAATTATTTAGAGTTAGGGTGGAGGATATGACAATCTTGGTAATACCATGTATAGATCATGGTGAATGCAGGCAGATAGGGACAGAGGTGAAAAGGGTGGTGGTGGGAAAGTTTGTGGCTAGTATATAAACAACGATTTTGAAACATGAAACAGGTGCATACATAGGACTTCACTTTTTTCCGCATGGGTGCACAGGCAAAGTCAGCTCCCTACCGCCAAGCCAGTGGTCGAGGTCGATATCTGCGCCCTTTTAGCGGATATATGACCTGGACGGGCAGACATAGTTTATGCGGAGGTTAGACACTGTCACATGTGAGGCCCATGAGAAAGTAGCGAGGAAACAATTTGTTTGAGTTTACTCACATAGGGATGATGTACCGTTTGAGTCCCTCTAGGTAAGAACTAAAGCATAGAATAAAAGGAAATTTGACGTTTGGAGTTGAGATAGTCATGTTACAGTTAACATTACCCTTTTGTGGTCAAGAGAGGAGATAGTAAAGTCAGTGGGGTTCCTCCGAGGGGTGAGGTCCAGAGGGCTTGAGGCGTTTAGGTGAATCCTTCCGTGGGCTGCGCTGCTCTAGAGATCTGGAGATCGGGATGGCCTTAGAGGGAGAGTCCAGTCGAAGGGAGCAAAGATAGTTTTAAGCTTTCTTGGGGTCTTGGAAGGTAAGCTGTTCTCCAGAGGGTGCTTTCAGCCGAAGGACAGCAGGGAATGCCAGGGTAAACTTGAGTTGGTGTTGGTACAGAGCTGGGCAAATATGTTGGAAGGCTTTCCTTTTCTTGGAGACTTCCAGAGAGGGGTCAGCAACGATTAGGATTTTTATTCCGTCAATCTGCAAGGACTTGGTTTGCCTGTATTTGTGCATTATGTCGGCCTTGTCGGCATAGTTCAGGTATTTGGCGATGATAGTGTGTGGTGATGAGTGTCCCATTTGTGGGCTTCCAATTCGGTGGGCTCTTTCGACTGCGCAGAGCCTTGGAAGGCCTAGTGCCTCCAGAATGCAACTGGCTCAGAACTCTGTTAGAGCAGATGGTTGCAGAGATTCAGGTACCCCTACAAACCATAAGTTGCTCTTCCGTTTTTTCCAGGAAGCACTCTATATTGGAGGGGAGGTGAAGGAGAGGTAGGCCGGAGGAGTGTTGTGTCCCTTTGGAGGTCTGGGCCAGTTTATTTAGCAGGTTTTAACGTCTGGGGAGCCGGAGCTTGTATGGAGTGCTGCTACTCCATACGGCGCCGGAACCAGAAGTCATATATCTTCTTTATGCAAGATCGAGGACAAACATGCTTGTGCATGACCAGTACCATTTCCCCACAAAGTCAGACTATTTCAAAGTTCTAACTTCTTTTCTGCCACAGAGCTTTAGGTTGCATATTAAAGTGGAACATTTTGACCCATATCTTAGTAGACCTTTTAACTTTAGTGCTTTTTATTCTTTTACCTCTTCACTCTTGCTTCTTCCCCTGCCATCTCACTAACCTTTCCTTCTGTCCTTTCTTAATCCTTGCCTTTGGTTTCCTCTATATATCCCCACTCCCATGCCACCACCTTTTCTTCCCCCTCTTTTTTATCCCCCCATCTATTTTTCACCCCCGTCCTCAAACCTCTTCTACACTCCTCCCCTTTGAGTCATCTCTCCCTATTGACCCCCAATTGGTAGCTTCTCATTCCTCACAATGTGTCACTCAGACGCAGGAAAACTTTACCTTAATGCCAAATGCCTATGTTAAAATGTTAAAAAAAGCAAAACATATGGTATTTTTCTTCAAGAAACACACTTAAAAACAGGGCAAACCCCTAAGTTGAGCAATCACTACTTTCCACAAGGCTAACACTAAACAGATTAAGCCACCACAATGAAAGGTGTGTCAACCTAACTTAGTAAATCTGTCAATGTTACCTTACAACATGAATTAATAGACCCAGAAGGTATATTTCTGACTTTGAAGGGAAAGTAGGTCCTACACAACTCACATTAGCTAACGTGCACCTCCACAATACAAATCAAGTCCCCTTCTTGGATAAAATCCTTAACGAGATTAAAGCCTTTGCAGCCAAATTGATAGTACTGGAAGGGAGGACATTAATCTATTTATGGACCCCAGTCTTGACTCCCCTAATGGCAAGAGCCTTGATGCAAAAAAAAGCAATTGCAAACCTTTTATCCTATTCCTACATCCTATGACTCTATCCGAAGGACAGGGACTACACACTTTTTTCATTTCCCCACAATAAATATACTGTATGTACCCACATTGATTACCTGTATCCCTTTCAAGACAGCCTTTCATATGTAAAAAAAAAAAAAATACATATAGATATACAAACTTTCTTTGATCATGCTCTGATCTCCATCTCTTTACTATAAAGAGCTCATTTTGAGAGACAATGGAATTGCAGACGTAATGCCTCATTGCTTTCCCTCGGACAGCAAAATCACCCAACTCAGACAATCAATAACTTTTTTTGAGTAACAAATCTGACTCCATATCTCTCCTAACTGTATGGGAGGCTCTCAGGTGAACCTTGAGAGGGGAATTATTTGTCCCATCAAGCATTACAATACTCAGAATGCATAGGGATTTGCGCACAGTACATGGTGATGTCACGACTTCTGGTCCCGCCCTACATATTTAGTCAGAATTGTCTTCACCGGGGCACGTACTGTGCGCAAGTCCCTATGCATTCTGAGTATTGTAGTTGTTTTGCTCCTGGATCAATGTGTGTTTCATGTGTGTCAGCATTTTTAACTTGAATAAAGCATCTGAGAGATTTTTACACTGTGTGAGCGTGGTGATTGCCTGACCATTTAAGCCTGGATTGTGAGAAGTCTAGCGAGATCTGGTGTCCAAAGAGTGGTGGTCTCCTATAAATACATAAGTGCATTTAGACTCTTTTCCATACTAAGAGTCACAGATCATCTGGTAAGCCTTCAGTGTTGTCATCTATGTAAAACACAATGGGGTGTTTTCTGATGCAGAACCTTTCCCTGTAGTAGAGGATTTCTTTGGGTTTTTGGACTTTTCTGACACATTGGACTCTCTTTTTTAGGAGATATTTCTTGTGCTTATATATGCACATTTCACTGCTTTAATATAATTTTGTTAGGTAATATATGTGTTTATTTTATATGAGAGTTTTGCACTGTTTTGCAGAATAATTTAGTGTGATGATTTCTAGTCTGATTTGATGCTAGTGCAGCATAGTCTGTATATCTATGGTTTATAGTTTTGTCAATCCTGCACATATAAGTTGCTGCTGCTTTTTGAATCTTTTCCCCAGCTGCTTAGACAATATGTCAAGTAGGGGTTTGTAATTGGCATTGACTAAAGATGATACCTTTGGGGTAAGGGTAATACCTAAATAGGGAATATTGCCAGTAGACCAAGAGTAGGGGGGTTTATTCTGCAGGGCATTTTTAGTGTTTAGAGGAACACCCAGGACGAGTATTAAGGACTTAGAAAAGTTGACCTTACAGTATGAGACAACACTAAATCAAGTGAGGACTTCATGAGCACAGGGTAGGGATATGTGTAGATTAGTAATGCCTCGTGCACACGATGTAACGGTCGTACGACCGAACGGCTCAAATGGTATGTTGTCTGTTGTATCTCACGTACTGACGTGCACTCAACGATCGTACGACCAACGTGCGACCAAGCTGAACGTAATCATGTGAAACGAGCATATAAAGAGGAAGTGCTGTTATCGTGCGCCACCCTTTGGGCTCCTTCTTCTAATTTCGTGTTAGTTGAAGTTTGGTGATTGATTCGCGACTTTCAGATCATTCTTCAGTTCGTTCTTCAGATCGTTCTGTGGATCGTTCCTGGCCTTTCGTTTGTCAACTATGTTCAGTTCTAGAGATAGAAATCTCGCTATTGTTGGCCTAGGAGTCCTGGCTTGGACCCAAAACCAACGTAGGAGAAGGAGGGAGAGGAGTTGTTGGAGCAAAAATTGGTTACTTAACCGTGATCAACTTGGTCATATGGCTTTAGTCAGGGAGCTCCAGGAGAATAATCCTGATGATTTGAGGAATTATCTTCGGATGACGGACCCCTGCTTTAACCACCTCTTGGTATTGGTGTCCCCCTATATCCAGAAGGAGGACACATGCATGCGCCTTGCTATCACCCCTGAGCAAAGGCTCATTGCCACCTTGCGCTACCTGGTGACAGGAAGAAGCCTCCAGGACCTCAAGTTCACTACAGGCATCTCCCCCCAGGTTCTTGGAGTCATTATTCCGGAGACATGCTCAGCCATCATTCAGGTGCTGCAGAAGGACTATATTAAGGTATGTTTCATGTTAATACCACATTTTTTGTGTTTCTGTTTGATAATATAGTATTTGCCCTTTTTGACAATACCTAATTAGCAAAATTACAATATGCTGTGAATGTCTTCTTTGGCCTCATGCATGCTCTAAGCTTTTTTCACCTCCTTTTTTCCCTCTACACACCTCCCCAGCATGTTGTCCAGTGTCCATACACACTCAGAGGGCCATCATCAGGGTGTACAGTCAGTACTGTTGTAAGGGGCCCCAGTGTCTCAAGGGGCCCTTACAACAAAGACTTTAGCAGTCTTTAACATTGGAGTCTATGGGAGGGGGCATCCAGTTTGCGGAGACCATTCTCCTGAACCCTGGGTGAGAAAAATAACAAACTTTGCCCACATGGAGAGGACCCCCTTGACCACAACTGGTTCAAGTTTGGGACCTGCAGCACCTATGCTTTGGCACGAGGTCTTATTGCAAGCATTGAGTGAGGCTGTGTTGCCTGTGCACTGGTTTTTGAAGCCCTTGGATTTCACACTAGCATTCATTGCACATTTCACTGGGTCATGCTTGGCAGGCTACATCTCATAAGTGTGACAGGGTGTATCATTCCTACTGGGGCTGCAACATGTGTACACCCCTGGCCAGTGGGCAGATGTGGTGGAATGGCCCAGTGTGAAGGCACTGGGTAAGGTTGGTGGTCAGAAGCAAGGGGGCAGGTCTAAAGCTGTGTAAGGGGCCCCCAAATTTCTGATGGCTGCCCTGCCCACTCAGCCTGGTAATGCCACAATTATTTATGTCAGATGCAGTTTAGGCGTCCCCCCCCCAAAACACACACATTTGCAACTTTATTTTTGGCTTTCCAATCAGGCAGAGTGCTTGAGGTGTTCTTATTATGTGAAACCTAATCCCCATGCTCCAAAAAAGTTACATCATCATTTAAAACTACTGTATCTCCATAAATGTAATCTACTATACACACTCTCCCTCTTTTGCGGGTGAAATTTCCCTACTAATTCCCCAAAACATGTAGTGCAAGGGCCTGCTTGATTTGCTACTAATTTGACCTCATGTAATCTCTTTTGTTTGAATCTTGTTAAAAAAGTGTAATTTCAAAAGTATATTTTCTGTAGGATGTGATTCTCACACGTCTTACATCTCCACTGTTCTGGAAATGGAAGTGTAGCCTTATGTTGCCCTTGCATTTGTATGTTGAAGAACATTTTTATGTTTGTTGGCAAAGTATATATTTTTTTTTTATCCACAGTTTCCTTCCAATCCCCAGCGGTGGCAGGAAGTTGCTCAGTTTTTGCAGCAATGGGATTTTCCCAACTGCGGGGTGCCATTGATGGAAAGCATGTTAGGATTGTACCACCACCCAACTCTGGCTCCTATTATTTCAATTACAAGGGGTTTTGCAGCATTGTGATGCTTGCCATAGTGTCTGCCAGCTATGAATTCTTGTACCTGGATGTGGGGAAGAATGGCCACAACTTCGATGGAGGAGTGATCATGCAGACGGAGTTTTATAGGCGGCTTCAGAATGGTGCCCTCAACTTACCACCTGCAAACCAAAACGTGGAGGGTCTGAACTTTGTCTTTGTTGCAGATGAGGCATTCAGGCTTGGTGAACATGTTATGAAGCCATTTCCTCAACGAAACCTGACCCCTGACCAGAGGATTTTCAACTATAGACTTTTGCGTGCTAGAAGGGTGGTGGAAATGCCTTTGGAATTTTGGCCAACAGGTTCTGTCTCTTTTTGATGACAATCAACCTGGCCTTATATAAGATAAATCACGTGGTACTGTGCTGCTGCATCCTGCATAATTTTTTACGCAGGAATGCAACCAATTATCTCCCAACCGTGCCCACTGACATTGATGCAGCCCTGCCAGGCCCAAGTACATCAACTGAAGGTCATCCGTTGTTGGATGCAATGGCAGACCTCCAGAGTAGACGTGCTACCTTGGCCACCCAGAATGCAAGGGATTTGAATCAAATATATGCAGTATTTTGTGGGGAGAGGGGCTGTGTTCTGGCAATACATGATTCCTGATCTTGTTTAATGTTTTATTACCCTTATAAATGAATCCTTCAGTTTAAATACTCTTGTCTGTGGTTTTTAGATGTGTAAAAGAGATGTTCTATATGTGCTTTATTTTTGCACTTGCTCCATGAGATCACAATATCAGCTTCAGCAAAGTATTTTTGTGTGCAGGGGTTGTGCTACATATACACAAACACAAACACACAATGTTTTTGGTGTTCATGCATTCCATGCATGAAGAACAAAAATATGATGCATTAACAACTGGTTTAAATGTTTCTAGATGAACTACACCTGTGTTGACCACATAGAAGAGCACATTTGCTCTGTAAAGACCTAAAATTTATGGAACTCGCAGGCATACATAAAGTAAAGAAGAAGCCACACACTGTTAGTATTAAACCTTTATATTGCTTGCACATTCTGAGGTGCTTTGCAACATGTAAAAAACAGATGTCAAACATATAAAGCTGGTAGGCCACAAACGAAAGAGTGTAAACATGTACCCCATCTCATCAGGGGTTGTCAAGTGTCATCGTTCTGGGTGGGCAGACCCCCCTTCCTCCAAACTGGAGTTTCTTGGAGAAAGGGGTGTTGCATCTGAGAAATGTGTGAGTTGATCCCATCAGGGGTTCTGAACTGACCCGTTTTGGGGTGGCCACCTTTATCCAAACAACACTAGCTTGGATAAAGGGGGGCAACCCTGAAACACATCAGCTTCGAACCCCTGATGGGATCAACTCACACATTTTGCAGATGCAACACCCCTTTCTCCAAGAAACTCCAGTTTGGAGGAAGGGGGGTCTTCCCACCCAGAAAGAAGACACTTGAAAACCCCTGATGAGATAGAGTACATGTATTTACTCTTTTTCATGAGGCCATTTCAAACGGGCAACAAGCCCTACAATGGGGTCCACAAAAACCAGCCCAATTGCAAGAAGAATTAAAATTTAGCAAGCATGTCCCCAATATCCGTCAATCGCCGTTGGAAGTCCTGCGCTGCCCTCTGGAGTTCCTGCACTGCCCTCTGGATGTCCTGTAGCTCCCTACAGCACCACTGAATTTCACTCCTCAGTCTTCCAATGGTGCATTGTGGAACCTCATGACCTGTTAAGTAGAGGAAAATGCTTAAGGGCAATGATGGTCAAGTGGCTGAGGGCCAACATAGTGATTTGTGTTATTTTGGTAGTTTTTTTAAGTGATATCTTGACATTGATTTGTATTGGATGCCCGCACTGTGATTGGATGGAGGCGCAGACCTGGAAGAATGATGTCGCCAGTCACAGCGGGGTGCTTAGACTGGTGCAACAGCTTCGTTCCAAGGTAACTATTTCATAAACAGCTATTATGTTCTGCATAATAGCTGATTATGCCTTGGATGGGCCTATTTTTTTTGGTTGGATGGGGGGGGCACTCTACAACCACTTTAAAGGCAACAATAATAAAGGCCATGGCCATACTTTAGAACAAAGTAAAAAAGGTGTGTTGGTTATTAACTGTGGTCTGCTGTCCCATGTACCAATAGACATGTCAATACACAAGAAGCAATATTAGAACAGTACTTGCAAGGGCAAACGACAGGCTCACTTGCAGCTTGTTCCCTTGGGGACTCGGGATGTTGGGGCAGCTCAAGTGAATCTGGTTCTTCTAAAAAAATATCAAATGCATTCATTGAGCATCCCAAAGTCACTACAGGTTCAACACATACATTGTAGGATATTTTTCAAGTGTACCAACCTTGTAATTGGGCTGGGCTGGGTGCATCTGGTGGACTTCTTGCATAGGCTTAGGGGGCCTCTGTAGGATTTTCTGCAAAAAAACAACAAACAGACGGTGATGCCATTTTCCATGGCCCAAATACTTGACAAGTGGCAACATTTGTCAACTCCTACAGCTGCTCCCCCCCTCGCTCCTATGGGATGTGGGCTGTCTGATATCCATCATATGCATTTGTGTGCCTTCCAGCACAGGGGGCTATCCTCTCCCCATGTCTGCACTAGCAAGGCTGGATTAATGGGCACTGATGAATCAGTCAGCAGCCAGTAAAGTGATACTTATCCTTTAATTTAGGCCAGAAACCCCCGCCCTTTTGTCCACCTAGCAGCACCCCTGTCTGTGGCACAATTTGTATAGTTGTCATTTAGCACTTACCTTCTGGGCGTGAAGGTGGGCTTGATTCCACCTCCGCTGACGGGCCAGGGGTGGGAGCATCCGTTGGTCCCTTGGGGGGGTGGGTCCTTTGTTTTTTTTGTTTCCCTGTTGCAAAATACAAAAAGAACATCAGTGCAAAAGCTAAAGGAATGTTTGAAAACAGTCTAAAATGGTATTCTTCATATACAGTATGCTTGATTTGGAAATTAAATTTGGGAACCCCAAGGCATACAAAGAGTTCAAAAATTCACAGATAATTCTCTCTAGCTACTTTGAGCAAGAACAGATCCAGACACAGAATTTACACATCTACATATTGGTTCCAAAAAAATATTGCTTACTTTTTTCAAGGATTCGATGGATACGGCGCAGCTGGTCTTGCTCCCGATGTTTGAGATCGGACCAGTGCTTGCGGAACTGATCCTTGGCCCGCTGAACCATTTCTGCCCTGGTCATGGGGGTGGCCCTCATTTTGTGGTGTCTGCTAGACTGGCTCCTATGCAAATCCACCATGGTTTTTTCCCAATCCATCGTAGCTCATTCATCTTAGATCGTTCGTTCCGTGGAGGCGTACAAGTCGCGCCCCAGCGTCACGACGCACCTGAGAGTGGTACGCATGCGCAGTGTATAAAAGATGAATGAACGGTCAAGGAAATGGCCGTAGGTAGGAGCGTGGTGTGGAGACAAACGTGTGGGAGACCGTTCATTATTTAGTACAAACGAAGGTTCTACTGGAACTTCAGCCATAAGTGGGTAGTGGCCTATACTGTTTGGATTGAGGCCTAGATTGGGTCCAGCTTAGAGGTATGCTGTGTGAAGTTGCATTATGCTTTGTCTTGTGTCTTGCAGGCATAATGAGTGATAGTTTTTTCACACAATTTCCTACCACAATTTATTGACCTCTCTCATCAACTCCCGTGTCTTTGGAACGTAAAGAGCAAGGACTATTTCAACAAGGTCCGAAGGCAGGCATCGTTGTGAGCAACTGGCAGAGCTGTGTAAACAAATCAAGCCTAATGCCAGTGTTCAATACGTTTGACACAAAATTGTCAATATGAGAACCACATATGGGAGGGAGGTAAAAAAAATAGAGAAATCCCAGAGGTCAGGAGCTGCAGCATCGGACGTGTATGTGCCTAAGCTCTGGTACTTTGAGAGCCTCCAGTTTCTTAGAAACACAGCTGATGCGAGGCCATCTCTATCAACCCTGACCTCTACCTCTGCTGAGGCCATGGCTCCTACACCTGAGGATGAAGATGTGGAGGAGGCACCCTTCACCCAGGTATAGTGTTGAACATATTGTAAAGATAAAATACAATGCTCCACGAGAATGTGCCTCCACCTCCACCACCTCCACTACCTACCCCATCTCACCACCCAAACACCACACCAGCATGCTGGCCAGTGGCAATTTTTCCCCATGGCCCCCACCAACAATCATGGTCTGGGGGGTTATGGCCAATACCCCCATTGAGGTATTTATTTATTTTTTTGCATTTTTGTTTTTATTTTTTCGTTTGTTTAATCTTTAACTCATTTTGATGTGAAAAAACAGTTTTTTTCTGTTATATTTTCTTTGCAGAAAAATAGCTTTGCTAACTTATTTTTGGTTCTTTATGCTTTAAAAATAAAGAATAATGCATAATGCTTGCCTAAGTTTATTGAAGAAAATGACAGGTTGGAAGTAGGCAGTTACATTAAAAAGAAAAGTTAGAACAAATAGCAAGGGACCACAAACAAGTTCAATTAAAGGAATTATTATATTTTAGAGATTATGATATTGGGGAAATGTTAAATAGAATAAAAGTTATTAAAAATAATGCAAATTCTATTAATATCACTACAGAACAGCTGTCTTTCATTACATTAACATGAGTATCACTAGCAATGCATCTTCATTTTTATCCCATTGAAAAAGCTGCTATTGTGAGCAGCATTTCGCTATTTGAATTCAATTGCCAATAGACGAACGAATATGCATTGTGAAATAGAAACGTAGGTTTACACAAACGGACACTTCCGGCCGTTCCTGACTTGGAGCGTGCGTGTTTTTGCAGGTACAACTTGTTGGACCAACTTCTCTGTACACACGGTACAACGGTCGTACGACTGCTTGTCGTACTACCAAAGTGTTCTAGTCTGCTCATACAACTTCTGTTGTACGACGTTGTACATAGGCTGTTCTAATCACACGTACTAACGGTCAATTTCGCATACAACGGTCGTTCGTACGACCAGTTGTATATGATCGGCGACTCGTGTGTACGAGGCTTAAGAGTCAGGATCACATCATCCGTGAATAGGTTAACCTCTTGAGGCCTAGTATGGAATAGGAAACCGGAAATGGATGGATGTGTACTGATTGTTTCAGTTAACAGCTCAATCATAAGATTGAAAATCATGGGTGAAAGTGTGCATCCCTGGTGCATGCCATTAGATATATGAAACGGGTTTAGATAACATACCTGAAGTATACACCTGAGCAGAGTGATGTGAATATAATGCTCGGATAGCCGAGAGAATGTTGCCATGGAAACCAAACTTCAAGAGTACTGATTCATATAATGCCATTGTACTCTGTCGAATGCCTTCTCTGCATCAATAGAGAGGAGCAGATGCTAGTGTGTGATATAGTTCAGAAAAGTTGATAAGGTTAATGATTCGCATATTTGCTTCTGATGATTGCCTGCCCGAAGTAAAGCCCATTTGATCAGGTTGAACCAACTGGAGTATGTTATGAATACTGTAAGTCAGTTTTGACATTGGAATTCAACAGTGAAATAGGTCTTAAATTGAAAGATATGTTTAGAACTTTACTGGGTTTTGGGAGAGTCACAATGTACGCTCTCAGCATGTCGGAAGGAAAGGATGTGTTGGAGATTGTTGCCTCAAATAGGGTGGTAATATGAGGGGAAAGGAGTGTCCGAAATGTCTTATAGTATTTGTTTGAAAACCATTGGGTCCAGGGGATTTGTTCAGTGGGAGAGAAGTGATGGTTTATATTATTCCATGTTCACCAAATGGGCATTTAAAGTGTCTAGCTGAATTACTGTCAATGTAGGGAGATTTAAGTTAGACAGAAAGGCAAAAATATTGGCATTAGATGGCTGGGGTGTTGACAGATCATCTTTGATGTTATAGAGTTTACTGCAGCAATTGTTTGGGGGGTTGGAAATTTTCTGAATTGATGTAGGGTGAAAAAGATAGGGGGTCCTGGTCTTGGATGCTCTGTGTTTTAATCTGTGCACTAAGAGCTTCCCAGGTTTGTTGTCTGAAGCATAAAAGTGAGTTTTTTGTTGCTTCAGAGATTCATTGTGCTCTTTGAACAGCAGGTCTCAAAGGTCTGTACACAGATTTTGCTGATTAGCTAGAGTAGGGGTATTTTTATTATTAGATTCAAGGGTATAAATTTCCTGCAGCAATTTATTAAGACGGCAATTGTATGATCTCTTCAATTGTGCACCCATTTGAATCAGAATGCCTCTCATATACCCTTTGTGCGCATTCCAGAGAGAGAAGCTAACAGCAACAGTAGGAGTATTGATCTGAAACAAATCCTGAAGGTGCTGTGAAAGCACTCGTTTACTGGGTGGATCTTGCAGTAATTAGTTATTGCAATGCCATACCTTAGGCGAATCACATGGGTCCTTCTCCACTATCTCAATAGTTATGGCCCCATGATCGGACCATGTTATATCAGATATATTGGCTGTGGAGATACCTTGTACCATTGATTAACCAGGAATAAGTAGATTCTTGAATAGGTATTATGTCTGTGGGAAAAATACATAAAATCCTGTTCATTGTCGTGAAGACAGCGCCAGGCATTGCATAAGCCCTCCTGGTGAAGCAGGGCCTGAAGAGAAGAGAGGCGACGCTTCACAGGAGAATTTGAGTCAACCCGAGGATCAGCTGAAATGTAAAATCCCCGCACAACACAAGACTACCATATTTCACCTTGTCTATTTTGGACATCAATTTACGCAGGAATCGGATTTAGTGTGTGTTGGGAGTTTCACACAGTAAGTTCAGGTATTGACCTTCAGAATCAGCTATAACCTCTTTATACTAAATGCCAAGGAAACTTTGATGGCAAGAAGCAACCCCCTTTTCTTTACAGAGGCTCAACCAAAAAATGTGTGTGAAATATCTATGTGCATCAAGGGGTAGCATGCAGATGGAAATGCGTTTCCAGGGTGCACTGTATATCAGCTCGGGTGTAGAGTTGAGCGAACCCGGACTGTAAAGTTCGGGTCCGTACCGAACTTTGGGGTGTCCGGGACCCGGACCCGGACTTTTCAAAAAAAGTCCGGGTTCGGGTCCGGTGTTCTGGTAATTTTAATGAAAAATCTTAAAAATGCTGTAAAAAAGCCCAGGAAGGTCCTAGAGGTCTGCAAAAGGAAGGAAAATGTGGGTAAGGGTGGGACAAGTGCCCTACAAAGAAATGGGGACAGGGAAATAACTTTAAATATTTTTTAAAAAATAAAAACATAAAAATGCAAAAATGGAGATCATCTTCAAAATGGGTCTGAAAAGTATTAATTAACATTAGAGGCCATAGAACTGTTCTAAAATCATCTTCAAACTATGTCCAAAAAGTATAAATAAGCCCAGAGTACCCATATCACTGTTCTGCAAAATGTGTGTATCACTTTAAATCAAACCGTC
>BLSH010014656.1:471722-492277 GCA_018402905.1 Glandirana rugosa
AATTACGATCTCTCGAATTGGTGGACCCGTTCGTGAAGTTTAAAGTGATACACACATTTTGCAGAACAGTGATATGGGTACTCCCGGCTTATTTATACTTTTTTGGCACAGTTTGAAGATGATTTTAGAACAGTTCTATGGCCTCTAATGTTAATTAATTCTTTTCAGACCCATTTTGAAGATGATTTCCGTTTTTGCATTTTTTAGGTTTTTATTTTTTTTTTAAATATTTAAAGTTATTTCCCTGTCCCCATTTCTTTGTAGGTCACTTGTCCCACCCTTACCCACATTTCCTTCCTTTTGCAGACCTCTAGGACCTTCCAGGACTATTTTACAGCACTTTTTGTACCTAAAAGTCCGGGTCTCCATTGATTTCAATGGGGTTCGGGGTCCGGGACAAAGTTCGGGTTCTGTCCGGACCCGAACCCGGACTTTGTCCCGAAGTTCTGCCGAACCAGCAGAACCCGGACTTCTAGAAGTTCGCTCAACTCTACTCGGGTGTTACATGCCTTCTGGCACAAAGAGAAGTGCTTGCCCAGGTGGTTAAGCTCTCTAGCATTAATAGTTTTCAGTACCATATTCTATCAAAATATATAAAGATATGCCAGAGGGCATACAGAATGCCCCCCAGAAACATAATTTCCTTCTTGTGTGAATGGCTCACCGATTTTCCCATAAGTCTGCACTAAGATACGTCAGATATCATGTCATTTCTGGTGAGATACTCCCAATAGGAAGCTATGTCTAAAGGGATGCAGACCTTGCAATTTTCCTCTTTAGAGCCCTGTAGGTGCAGCAGCTGATGAACACATCTTACCACATGAACACAGACAAATGCACAGGGGTTTCTTCAGAATAACAAATGGTAAACATTTGCAACAAAATGTATTAAAATCCTTGTAATGTACTGTGCATAGATCACCCGGGGGAATGTTTTTTTTTTTCTCAACAAAAGCGGAGTTACTCTTTAAACTTGCAAGATCCCATTCAGAATGCTATCCTGTCTCAGTTACCTAAAATTCTACCTATCCAATTGATAGTGGCACAATACTTTTTTAAGAAAGCTGGAGTTAGATTCCTTTACCAGTTATATGACAAAGATATATTATTACACTTTAATAAGTTGACAGAATATTAACAGCTGCCCAATAAATTATTTTTTAATACCTTTAACTATGACATGCTTTGCAGTGCCAAGCATCTACATATCAGTTCAAATTGAATCCCTCTTTAACTATGGCAACTTCCACTTCTGAAGGAGGGATAGCCAGTGAGGAGGGAGTTGCAGTAAACAAGGTGGGAAATAACCAAGGAATGAATAAGTTGTTTTGTGGTGTCGTTAGTCAGGAAGGGGCAAATTCTGGATATGTTGCGGAGGTCAAGATTTAGCCAGTGATTGAATGTGGGGGCTGAAAGAGAGTTTGGAGTCTAGGATTACACCCAGCACCCTGGCATGTGTGGAAGGACCAATGGTTGTGCCGTTGATCTCAATGGTAAAGCCACAAGGAGGGGACCGGGGGAGGAGGAAATATTACAAGCTCAGTTTTGGAAAGATTGAGTTTGAGGAAGTGGTGTGACATCCATACCGATATGTCATGCAGTAAGTTTGTGTTGTGTGATGAGATTGAGGTGCAGAGTTGAGGAGTCGAGAGATAGATCTGGATGTCATCAGCATAGAGGTGGTAATTGAAGCCATGAGAAGTTATCAACTGGCCCAGGGAAGAGGTATAGAGGGAGAATAAGAGGGGCCCAAGGACAGAGCCTTGGGGTACCCCAACAAAAAGAGATAAAGAAAAAGGTAGAGCGGAGGAGATGTTGCATGTGAAACTGAAGGGGCGCTGAGATAGGTAGGAGGAGAACCAGGAAAGAGCAGAGTCACGGAGGTCAAGGGAGTGGAGTTTATTGAGGAGGAGTGGGTGGTCAACTGTGTCAAAGGCAGCAGAAAGGTCTAAGAGTATGAGTATGGAGTACTGGCCATTGGTTTTAGCAGTTAGTAGGTCATTGGTGAGTTTTACTAGGGCAGTTTCAGTTGAATGTTGTGGGCAGAAGCCGGATTGTAGGGGATTGAGGAGGTTGTTGTCAATGAGGTAGCAACTCATATGATTGTGGACAAGGCGTTCAAAAAGCTTGAAGGCAAATGGGAGCAGCAAAATGGGTCTTAAGTTATTCAAACAGGTGGGGTCAAGTGAGGGTTTTTTAAGTATGGGGGTAACCAGCACATGAGTGGAGAGTGAAAGGTACCGGAAGAGAGGGAGAGGTTGAAGATGTGGGTTAGAGAGTTTAGGACAGAGCAGGAGGGTGGTCATAGTAGTTGCAAGGGGACAGGTGGTGGGGTGGGCTGTGGAAAGGAGTTTGGCAACTTCCTCAGAGCTAACGGGATAGAAGGAGGAAAGTATTCAGTGGGGTGTTGGACTTGGTGTGTTGGTTGGTGGAGAAAGCCGGACGCAGGATTTCTCATCACAAATTGTGTCAATTTTGTTTTTGAAGTGATTGGCAATCTCCTGGGAAGTGAGCAAGTTGGTGGGTGGAGGCGGGGTGGAGTAAAGAATTAAGGGTAGAGGAGAGTTGATGAGGCTTGGATGAGAGGGATTTGATGAGAGTGGTGTAGTAGATTTGTTTAGCGGAGTGGAGGCAGGAGTTGTATTTGAGAAGGGCAGATTTGTAGAGGGTAAAGTCTTGTAGGGACTTAGTTTTATGCCACATTCACTCAAGAGCACGGCTGCATTTCATGAGACTTCTGGTGTCATCTGTTTGCCAGGGTTGTAACAGACGAGGCCTGGTTCTGTGTGTAGAGATGGGGGCAAGTGTGTCCAGGGAGTATGACCATATGTTGTTGTTAAACAGAAGTGGCCAGGTCTGGGCAGGGCACGGATGTGATTTCATCATAAAGGCAATCAGTAGCAGAATGAAAAAGGGAAGGGTTGAGTTGGCAAAGGTTCCTGCAGGTAACTGTTTGCAGGTTGGCAGCATGAGAGGTAGGAGACAGGGAGAGTGTGAAACTGATGAGGTTGTGATCCGAGAGAGGAAAGGGGGTGTTAGAGAAGTTGCAGGGAGTGCAGAGGTGGGAGAATACAAGATCAAGAGTGTTGCCATTGCAGTGAGTGGTGGTTTGTGTCTATTGTGTTAGGTTGAAGGAGGAGGTTAAATTGAGTAGTTGGGAAGTGGCTGAGGTGTTAGCATTGACAGGAATGTTAAAGTCTCCAAGGATGATGGCAGGTACTTCAAAGTAGAGGAAGTAGGGTGGCCAAGCACAAAAGTCATCAAGAAAGCGTGACAAAGGGTAAGGGGGTCGGTAAATTACTGCAACCCTCAAACTGGAAAAAATAGATGAATGCAGTGAAGTTTAAAAGAACAGGGAAAGAGAGGGAGGTGTAGGAAGAACCTGGAAGGTGCTTTTTGGGGAGAGGAGAAGTCCAACACCTCCTCCTTTTCGTCCGCTGGATCTGGGTGAGTGAGTCCAGAGGAGCCACTATGGCAGAGGGCAGCTATAGAGGCAGTGTCAGATTCCTGGAGCCAGGTTTCGGTAATAGCAAGGAAATTGAGGAAATTGGAAAGGAAAAGGTAATTGATGGAGGCAAGTTTGTTAGAGACAGAGCGGGCATTCCAGAGGGCACACATAAGGGGGGGACTCTTGGAATCAGGGGAATTGAGATAAGACAGTGGGAGTTACGGTTATTGTCAGAGAAGCTAGACTGCCAGTTCTTCAGGGTTTAGGGCAATATCCCCAGACATAAGGAGTAGTAGGAGGGTGAGGGCAGTAAGGTGGGAGTGGGACCTATATGAGGGCTGGCGCTGCAGTAAAGTGGAGGTGGTGGCATTGTGTGGGCTCAGAATAAGTAGGAGGTGATAAGTGCAGTAATATTGAGAGGGCAAAAGTGAGTGGGATATGTATAGGCTGTGGGGTGGCAAAGGGGGGGTTAAGAAATGAGAGTTTGAGGAGGAGGGTGTTACTGAAAAGAAGATAAGTATGAGCATGTTGGAGAGTAGAGAGAGAGGGGAAAAGAGGAAATTTTTACCCAGTTTGTAATGGATAACTAATGTTTGTACTTGCCTTTAACCACTTCCCGCCCGGCGCATTGACAAATGACGTCCGGGCGGGTGGCTCATTATCCTGACTGGACGTCTATTGACGTCCTCAGGATAATCCGCGGTCGCACGCCCCTGGGGTCGGTGGTGTCGTGGGTCAGTGTGATCCACCGCATTACCGACCAAGCCTTTTACCATGTGATCAGCCGTGACCAATCACGGCTGATCACAGTGTAAATAGGAAGAGCCGTCTGCTCACGTTTATCAGCGCAGCCACCCTCAGGATCACCCCCACTGGACCACCAGGGAGCCGGATCAGGACCACCAGGGAGCCCCCCTCCCAGGCATCACAATGAGGCCGCCCAGGACCACCAGGGAAGGCGCACAGAGGCCGCCCAGGACCACCAGGGAGCCCCCACTAGACCACCAGGTAAGGGCAATATTATGCACTGTAGGGAGGGCACTGTGCCCATGTATGATGCCTGCCAGTGCCATCCCTAACAGTGCTTGTTGCACCAGTGCCCACCACTGCCACCTATAAGTGCCCACCTGTGCCCACCTGTGCCACCTATCAGTGTCCACCTGTGCCACCTATCAGTGCCCACCTGTGCCACCTAAAAGTGCCCACCCGTGCCACCTAAAAGTGCCCACCTGTGCCACCTAAAAGTGCCCCATATCAGTGCCCATCAGTGCCCAGTGCCACTTATCAGTGCCGCCTAGGAGTGTCCATCAGTGCCGCATATCAGTGCCACGTATCAGTGCCCATCAGTGTTGCTTGTCAGTGCCGCCCATCAGTGCTGCATATTCGCCCCATCATCAGTGCAACCTTATCTGTGCCACCTCATCAGTGCCAACCTGTACTGCCTCATCAGTGCCCGTCAGTGTAGCCTCATCAGTTCCCATCAGTGTAGCCACATCAGTGCCCGTCAGTGAAGGAGAAAATGTACTTTATACAAATTTTTGTGACAGAAACAGAAAAGAAAAATGTTTTTTTTTTTCAAAATTTTCGGTCTTTTTTTTGTTATAGCGCAAAAAATAAAAACCGCAGGGGTGATCAAATACCACCAAAAGAAAGCTCTATTTGTGGGAACGAAATGATAAAAATGTTGTTTGGGTACAACGTCGCACACCCGCGCAATTCTCATTCGAATCGCAACAGCACTGAAAACTGAAAATTGGTCTGGGCAAGAAGTGTTCTAAGTGCATGGTATTGAAGTGGTTAAAGTAGTGCCTTATTTAAAGTGCCATTTTGAAAATGCCAACACTTAAACGCACAGTGGAACTTTAACCAAACAGTGGCCAACCTGTCCCTTGCCAGCCGTCCCAAGAGTTAAACTGAATTTATACTGGGATGGGGTTGGGGGAGGTTAACAATTATTCAATTTAGAGCTAATCAAGAGGCACATGGAGAAAGTGGGGGGTTTTCTGTCCTAAAACAAATTCCTAAGCAGGAGCGCTCACAGAAAACAATGGTATTGCAAATTAAATAACATTAAAACCATGTACAATAAAGAGTATTAAAAACAAATGTGATATGTTGAAAATATCACACAAAGTCCATATAGTGCGTGCTGGAATGGAATATAAGGCAAATGCTTTGTTTGGTGTGGAAACTGTCCTGCAGCTCCTAAAGAGGGTAGGGATTCCCGCAGCAGCAGTGTAAATGAGAAAAAGGAAAGAAAAGGGCACCAGGTCAATTGATGGTAAAACACACTGTAATTTTATTAATAACAACTTACATTGAGATGTCTTGCAAGCAGTGTATCAGGTATGACATGAAACTCCAGCAGCAGGTGGAAGTAGCCTGCAGGACCAATAGCTGGCATGCACTAGGGCTGTGGGAAGGATCAGACCAACCAGATGGAAGAGATGGAATGTCCATAGGCATCCCACGGCCTGATCGGCCGACTGGATGAAGCGTGCACAGGGCCGGTGTAGGTGGACAAAAGCCGGTGTGCACTGGGTACTGTAATCCGACCGCGCTTGCGGTGCCAGGACCAGCCGCAATTTCCGGGTGGTGGCAGCGTCACTGGCTGGTGGTCACCTGACTCACTACGGGAAAACCTCAGGGTCAGAAAGCTGGAAGGGCTGGTCGTGAAGTTTTAGAGGCTCCGCCTCCTTGTTCAGGCTGTTTTACTACACAGGTAAATAGCATATAGGTAAATAGTCTACAGTCATGGTAATTCTTTGAATGATGAGGAGTGGACCCAGACACTGAAAAATTTGATGAAGGTCTCTTTATCCCCTTTGCAGTACCTCACTCTGTTTATCATTCTTAGAGTACATTACACCCCTTTGAAGCTATATACTTGGGGGGACGCAACATCTCCACAGTGCCCTAGATGTACTACAGCCTCAGGATCTCTCCTACACATGTTATGGCACTGTGCCAAACACCATCGTTACTGGGAGTCATAATTCCATTTGTTCAACCCAGGTACCGGTGGATCCAAAAATTGCCATTCTGGAAATAATGCCTGAGAATATTCTTCCAGTTGAAATGCATTTATTGTGGATACATTCCCTATATATAGCCCATAAACACATTTTACAAAAATGGATTTCACCTTCACCTCCAACATATATTCAGTGGCGTGATATACTCAAAGTGATTTTAACTGATCACCTTGTAAAACAACACATTCAATTTAACCACTTAAGCCCCGGAAGGATTTCACACTTTAGGACCAGAGCACTTTTTGCGATTCGGCACTGCAACGCTTTAACTGACAATTGCTCGGTCATGCGACATTGTACCCAAACAAAATTTGCGTCCTTTTTTCCCACACATAGAGCTTTCTTTTGGTGGTATTTGATCCCCTCTGCGTCATTTCTGATCGCCGCTATAAATAAAAAAAGAGCGACAATTTTGCAAAAAAACAATATTTCTTACTTTTTGCTAAAACACAAATCCAAAAAAATATATAAAAAAAACGTTTTTTTTTCATCGGTTATGGCCGATTTATATTCTTCCTCATATTTTTGGTTAAAAAAATTGCAATCGGCATTTAATGATTGGTTTGTGCAAAAGTTGGCAGTGAAAGGGTTAAGCTGCAGCGGGCACTCTAAGGGTTAACTGTGTTCCCTAGGCGTGTTCTAACTATATGTGGGCTGGACTGGCAGGGGGAGGGGAGTGATCACAGCTTCCATATACAGGAAGCCTGTGATCACAGCCCTTCCCCCTATATGAGAATGGAGATCCGTGTTTAAATAGACGGACCTCCGTTCTCTCACTGCGGGGGGGACATCACGGGTAGCCGGTGGCGATCGAGTCTGCCCTACCCGCTCCCTGGCCCCATGGACACAGTGAGCGCGCGCGCATGCCTCCAGCGGTGCACGCACGCTCCCAATACTAGTTATCGTGGCCGTCGTCATATGACGGCAGTTTGCGATAATGAGCCACCTTGTCGCCGTCAGACTGCGGTCGGCAAGTGGTTAAGATAGAAATGAAAGGTAAAACATTTTTGTATAGATATAAAATTGAAATACCTTTTTTCCCTTTTTTATAAGTGATCACATTGTCACTGTTCTCAGCTGCTTAACAGCTATGGGAGGAGAAGCAGCAGCTAAATTGTGTAGGCTAAATTCCCAGCACAGCTAGAGAACTGAGCATGGTGTGCTCTCCTGCTTAGTGTGGTCAGTTTTTAATGAGAAAGCAAAGGGACTGGCAGGAACACCAGGGATTTCACTTAAAGGAAGCAATACAAAGAGAACAGGAATATGAAGTATCGGGGTAATAAATTCATTAACTTTACTCCATGGAGAGAAGAGTTAATGCATAAACACAGAGGCTGCCCTGAGAAATGTACTAAAATCTGGTCGCTGTGGATTGACTCTAATGAATCAACACATTCATCTATACCTTAGGGGCTGGATACCATAAGATAATTGCTTACTTGCCTTTTTGCTAAGGGTAATTCCACAAAATAGTGTTGTAGCAACAAATTAATGGCTATTTTGGGGCTATTTTAGGGACCTTTTCAGTTTGAACTGAAGTTTAATTCCTTGATATTCCAGGGGATCAGTTTAAGCTTTACAGTCATAAAGGTAAAATAAAAGGTCTAATGGAGAGGTACATAAATGTAATTCAGGCCTTGGAACTAAAAAAATAAGAAAGAATATGGGGAACTAATAGGGACTGTTTTGAGTCTTTTGGGAGAATTATGACAATTGTCTGTTATGACATGTTATGTCATGGAGAGGGACAATTTAAGTGGTTTTAAACCCAAAACCAAAAATGTATTGTATTGCAACTTACCAATCATTACATGTGGTGGCAGCATCGGTTTTCCTTTCTTTGGCTTTTTCTCACGTTTTCAGCTAGTGATCTGGCCAGTACTGCACCTCTGTTATCCGTGAGAGACGGCACCATTGCCAATTTGGGGGGAGGGTAGTGTTAAATATATTAGAAGATTTAAAAACTCTAACAAATTGAAGCCAAACCCTAGGTCATGCTTTATATGCAGTTACAGCAAACTGTTTTTTTTTTCCTTTTGGGATAAAGGTTTTGCATGCATAAGTAAACGATGATCACTTTAATCACCCCTGCCAGTGTTAAGCGGTAAGTCTCATCCATGTAAACTGATACTTTCTGCTGGAGAGCTTATGTTTTTGAAAAACAACAGACTTGCTGGCTTACCAGATGAAAATAGAATAAAGAAAGAAAGCCTAAAAAAAGGAAACTAATACAGCCATCACATCTAAGAATTGGTAGGCTGCAATATAATACATGTTTGCTTTTTTGTTTAATATTGGTTTAATATATTTGTAAAGGGTATTCAATATTATGAGGGAATTGTTTTGGGTTCCATGTACTATTTTTGGGAAATGCACCCCACTAATATTAGGGGTTTCTTTTTGGGGATATGGCAAATATTTTAATAGTTTGATTAATGTAATTGAGGTTATACCTAGATCTTAAAGAGACAGCAGGTACAGTCACAGTTTTTGCAATCTTAACAACCTCCTATGAGAAAAAACAAACATCCGTGCTGCTTAAGTAACCTGAAAACTTGACAAAGCAGCTTTATCTCCCTAAATTTCAGCTAAGCAGGTAGTCCATTCACTTCAGTACCTGCCCTCCAGAAGCTTACAATCTAAGATCCATAACTCATATTCATACTAGGGCCAATTTTAGGCATGAGCCAATTAACCTACCAGCATGTCTTTAGAGTGTGGAGGAACACTCATGCAGGTACAGGAAAAACATGCAAACTCCAGGCTGGTAGTGTCATGGTTGAGTTTCAAACTAATAACCCTAGTACCGATAGGCAGAAGTGCTAACCACTAAGCCAGTGTGCTGTCCAGCCAGCATGCAGAGGCCTCCTGCCTTAAAGAACCCCCCATGTTGAGGGCATGTGTCCAGGTATAGTTCAGGAGGGGGGCACTCACTCTCCCCCTCCTTTCCTGACCTTCCTGGCTGCATGCTCATTAAAGGGTCTGATTTGGATTTTGGGGGCACCCCACACCATTTAAAAAAAATGGTGTGGGGTTCCCCTCAATTCCAAGGGACTGGGGGGACTTCATGCCATTTTTTTCTTAATTTTTCAATGCCAGCATTTTTTTTAAATTCAGCTTTCAGTGGGGAACCCCGCTGACAGCTAATGACTCATCGGTTGTTAAGGACATGGCGGCCGCCCACTCCTTGACAGCCATAAAAGTTTTTTAGTTGTTAAGGATGCCAGCAGTTGCCTGTTCCTTAACAACCAGGTATTTTCAGGCTGTGTTAAAGATGCTGGCTACCACCGGTGGTGAATTTCTGCAGGCTTTCGCTACTAAAATACCACATGACTTCATAAAATAATGGTATCTTACCACATACTCTGATGCAGTAAGATACCGCTTTGTGAATGTAGCCCATTGTCATAGAGTCTTAACTCTCAAAAAGATTATCTGTGTATTAGGGGGACTAAACCAAATTTAGAGCACAAAGGTAGGTTGGAAAAGTTTATTTTAGCATGACAGTCTGACAAAACATTCCTTGGTTTTATTATAACATTTTAAAAAAGGTTTATGTGGAGCAGGTAAAGTAATTTATAACCTATTTTGAAGATTTTAATGAAAACACTAAGACTGAAAGTGTGTATTATTCCTAATGAGTAAATTGGCACAATCTCAATGCATCCTTTTCAGCTTATCCTTTAACTGTAGTTCAGAAGTATTTGGTAAACATTCATATATACAATATCACTGGTACAGTACAATGAAATCCAGTTTAACACAAACACGATCATTTAAAGAATTTTGTGTCAGCATGGACTTCATCTACTTAATATCTGTTACTTGAAAGCTTACATAGAGCTTTAGATGTTGCCTGCCCCTGCTTTGTGTCTGAGGGTTCAGAAAGGGCTCCCTCTATCACCATGCTGCTTTGTTGGTTTATATTTTGTTGCTATGGGTGTGGAAGACTCATGTTCTTCAGCCAAGATGGTGGCAGTGCATATGGTGGGAGAATCACCCTTTTATTTACCGTCAACAGGAAGACTGCATTTCCTCTTCTTAAGAGGCATAGGGAGGTTGGCACCATGTCCCAGGCAAACTAATTAGCTGAGCAGTTTGGTAGTGTTTTGAAATGGGAGAAAGGTTTATGATAGCGATCGTGGGAGTTGCTTTTGGCACATCTGATCTCTCTCACATCCCAGCTATGCCCCTTTTTCTTTATTTAAAGAGTAATTTCACTTTTATGTACATAGCAGAAATTTTAACAAATGCTGCAGCAGATTCCTACCTTGAGTTCCTTTGAAGAAATAGCTCACCAGAATAATTACATACTCAATCTGAATAGGACTGGTTCAGTATAATCAATTGGTGCACTGTCTGTGTTCTAATGAGAAAAGGTGCAGTGTCTGCAGCCCTTTAAAAGTCATTAACCCTTAGGGTTTATCTCACCAAAACGTATATTTCTTTTACAGGGATTGCCTAATATCTGACTTAGTGGAGACTTCTAGGAAAATCAGTGAACCAATCACACAAGCAGGAAATTACATTTTTGGAGGTATTAGGTACACTAACGATTTACAGAATGCCTCCAGGTTGTATTGCATTTGATAGAAGATTAAAACACTGCAGATTGAAAAAGAAAAGTAAATGATGCAGCATGCTATTTGTTTCTGATTGTTTTGTTTATCTGCTATCTCTAGATACATTTTCTAAAATACAGGAAAAACACTTTTAAAAAAAAACAAATGTGAAATTTCAAACTACAGCACACATATGTGGAACTTTCTAAACATACTTAAAAGAACCCATAGATATTGGTAGACACTTCAAACATATGCAGTCAGGCACAAAGTAATTAATATCCCCCAATCCCTTATAGTAGGTTTATTTTGAAAGGCGTTAAATTATTCTACATATCTCAAGAAAAGCCCACCACACCAAAACTGCTGTGAATTACTTAGATTTGAATGCCTGCTTCTTGTCAGGAAAAGTTAATTGATGAGATCTCCAGGTTACACTGCCGAGATATTGTATTTCTAATGTCATTGCTTCTCAGCTCATTATACTCTATACATATTTTAATTGCCAGTCTTACACTTGTCTTCTATAGAGCCTTCATAAATTCTTGCTTTATTATTATATTCTTTGGCTGGGTTCACGCTGCTGCAAACTCTACTGCGAATTTAAGCCGTTGCAATAGATTAAATTCGCAAGTCATCTCCAATAACATAGTGTTCTATCAGGGCAGTTCACATAGATGCGTTGCGAATCGAATCCGTGAAGAAAAAGGGTCCTGTGCGTGTTTGATCCATGTGCGATGCTGTGCGTTGCAAATTCAGCTCCATAGACGACAATAGAACATGGATTGAAAACGCAATCTCCCATTCACATCACTGCAATAGCTTCCCCCTCCAACTCCAGCTACAGCTTTGCAGTAGATTCGCACCAACACATGTAGAAATTGCACTTGTGTCTGAACTGAAAAAACTTGCATCGCAATCGTATTAAATTCACAGAAAATTTGCACCGCAGCAGTGTGAACCGAGCCTTTCTGTTGCTTTATTTTTGACACTGCAGGCCTGCTCATAACTTGCGCACTCTTTTTTGTATAGTCCACGTTGCAGATAAGGTCCACCTTTATTGCTGCAAACAGCTTACACTCATCTGGGGAAGATATTGTACAGTTACTATTTTTAAATAATGTGAAACAGCAAGTCCACAGGTCCACTCACCAGTCAAGGAGAGAAACATTGTAGATAAATTAATTGTTATCCCTGTAATTCATGCACTCTAGTGCCTGACCATTTGGGTTGTCATCAAATACAGACCAGCAGACAACCAGCTATGTTTAAACGTTTTAGCCTATTCTGGATAACTAGCATTTTCATAAGGAGGCTAGAAATGGCATCCTATTTACATGATTTATTTCAGAACTTTTTCCTCAACCACTTCAATACCGGGCACTTTTACCCTCTCCCTGCCCAGGCCAATTTTCAGCTTTCAGCACTGTTGCGCTTTGAATGACAATTACATGGTCATGCAACACTGTACCCAGACCATGTGAAAGCACAAAAACACACAAAAGATAATAGATAACAGCTAGTCATAGAGGGTAGTCCTCCAGGAAAATGCCCTAAAGTAGATTGTAAATTTAACATGTGCAACGTGACAACAGAAAGGGCAAAAAGAGGGAGGGCAATGTAAGGAGGAGTGTATCAGATAGGGAACCCTCCAGCCACAACAAACCAATATATAGTGAGGGAAAAAAAGTATTTGATCCCCTGCTGATTTTGTACGTTTGCCCACTGACAAAGAAATGATCGGTCTATAGATTTAATGGTAGGTTTATTTTAATAGCGAGAGACAGAATAACAAAAAAAATCCAGAAAAATGTATTTCAAAGAAGTTATAAATTGATTTGCATTTTAATGAGTGAAATAAGTATTTGACCCCTTTACAAAACATGACTTAGTACTTGGTGGCAAAACCCTTGTTGGCAATCACAGAGGTCAGATGTTTCTTGTAGCTGGCCTCCAGGTTTGCACACATCTCAGGAGGGATTTTGTCCCACTCCTCTTTGCAGAGCCTCTCCAAGTCATTAAGGTTTTGCGGCTGACATTTGGTAACTCAAACACGTCATTGACAGATCCTCCAGGTCTGGTGTCCTGGGTCTGGGCGCGCATTCCCGGCGCTCGACACCCGGGATTGCCAATGTGGTGAGGATGGGTGCAGTCAATATGCGTCCATGCATGACATCTGGCGGTATGGGAGAGATTTATTAGGAGTGTATGTACCCCAGTGGTTGTTCATGCCGGCGGGGAGCTGAGATGTACACAGAGGTGTTTAAATGAGCTTGTTTGAGCAAGGTGAGATGAGCGCAGTTTATGGCCTGATTTTGATGGCTTGATTCATCTAAGGTATTTAGCTAACATCCTGCCTATTTTTCTTCTCATTTGGTACATGAAACATTGCAGTTCAAATACTCCTTTTGCACCATTTTCGAGGTCTGGCCACTAGATTGGGGATCAGGTTTAAAAATCTTTGGCATTTGCTGTATGCCCTTTTGGGCACATTTAAAAGGTATATATGCTGTCATTATAACCAAATTTGGAAGTTGGTAAGATGCCCTTCATCAATCTTCCTGCTTAGTTTGATATATGATAAAGACATATTTTCTTAATGTTGTGTAAAAAAAAACATATCATTATCAATGGATACATCATTCATTTGGTGTACTGTATTATATATCATGTTTATCTGTATGCATTTTTATTTATGTATTTGATTAATTTGCCCATGTGTGGTAGCATACATCTCCTGAGGAAGCCATTTAAATGGGGAAACATGTCAGGATTACTGCAACATGACAAGCAACTGTAACCTAATTTTGTTATGTGGATATTACTGTAAATATGAAATAATCCAATGCTTTTTTACATTTTTCTAATAGCTTTATGTGTTTTTTATATATATGAATACATGAATTGAGTTTTACCATATGTTGCGACCCGAGTTATTTGGTATCGAAAAACCCCCAGCTCTTGTTGAGAGCATTTTTTGTATCTTGTTTAACATTGATTTGGATGTGGTGTCTTATGAGATCTCGTTTGATCAATGTATCCTGTGCAGTCCTGTGCAGTATTTAGATAGACAATACAAGAAATGGGAAGAGTAAAAGGAAAACCATTTAAAGTGGTTCTAAAGGCAGAAGGTTTTTTTTTTATCTTAATGCATTCTATGAAAAAAAATCTTTGGTCTTCAGCAGCCCCCCACAGCTCCCCTAATACTCACCTGAGCCCAATCTTGATTCAGTGATATTGCACGAGAGCCTCAACTGGCTCATTGGCTGAGACAGAAGCAGGAGCTATTGGCTCCCACTGCTGTCAATCAAAGTCAGTGGGCCAATGAGAAGAGAGAGGGGGTTCGGCTGAGCTTGTGTCTGAATGGACACAAAAAGCAGCGACTTGGCTCGGATGCCCCCCACAGCATGCTGCTTGCTGTGGGGGCACTCAGCAGGAGGGATGGGCCAGGAGCGTCAGCAAGGGAGGACAAGGATCTGGGCAATTATATTACATTACACAGAGCAGGTAAGTATAGCATGCTTGTTATTTTTAAGCAAAAAAAAAACAAGACTTTAACTACTTCCCGATGCGTTCGTGTCACACGGACACAGGGAAACTCTGATCAGCAGGAGGGCCCTGTGATTGGTCATCCTGATCACATGATGGCTGTGTCCAATCACAGCCATCATGTAATATAAATAGAGAGCCGGTGACTAGGCAATCGCCTCTCCTTCTCCTCACACAGAGCTTGTCAGTGAGGAGAAGAAGAGAGGATCTCTGCAGCCGGCCGGTGATCAGTGTGTATGAGCTGTTTTTTACAGTCTTTTACACACTGATCATGCCACGAGCGGGTGCAATTTTGAAGCATGACATGTTGGGTATCAATTTACTTGGCGTAACATTATCTTTCACAATATGGAAAAAAATTGAGCTAACTTTACCGTTGACTTATTTTTTAACTCAAAAAGTGAATTTAAAAAAAAAAAATTAAAAAGGGGCTTGTAAGACCGCTGCACAAGTACAGTGTGACATAAGGTATTGTAACGACTGCCATTTTATTCTCTAGGGTGTTAGAAAAAAAATAAATAAAAAAAAAAAAATATATATATATATATATATATATAAAATGTTTGGGGGTTCTAAGTAATTGTATAGCAAAAAAAAAACTGATTTTAAATACCGAATCTCAAAAAGAGACTCGGTCCTTAAGTGATTAAATACTGTAGCCATATCACAATGCAGTGTCTGTTACGCATCTTTGCTATTTTTCCAACAATCATATTGCTCCTGTAATAATATGGAACACGCATATTCAGTAAAAAGAAACAGATTGCAATCCCAGCGTATAGCTATGTAGAAACATGGATAAATAAGCACAAAAGAAAATGATACACAGCAATATAAACTGTATTCCAGCCACTTCCTTTTTTATCCTTTTCAGTGGCTCTGCTTCATATTTGTTAAAGACTTATGTCCTGTGGATATTTTTCCCAAAGCATCTGAGAAAAAAAAATCCATGATTTAATGCAAGCAGCCTGTAGATACTAAGAGGCTCACAGCAGGTGCCACTTTAAAAGAAGTAAGCAGTTACCCGTGAGAGATATCCCATGACCCTTGAGGGTCATTTTATTTGGTTTAATACAATGCATGAGGGAAGTGATTTGGGGGAGGAAAACCACACTGAAAGAGCTTACCAGCTTTGAAAAGTAAGTATGTGTGATACCTAATGTTTACCTTAAACTATGTTACAATCCAAAAATTAAAAATACAATGTTGCATGTTATATTTTTTAAAGCTATTTTTACTAGATTTTCATTTTAATGTGACCAACATTTATGGCAAAACAAACTGAAATATGTCATTTTATTTTTCAACAACATTAGGGATTAAAAGACTGGCAACCAATGTATTTCATATAAACATTTCTATTCGTTCAAATGCATGTTAGGCATTCTAGCAAATGGAATTTATTTGTGCTAATTATAGCCTGTCAAGCCCCTCCAGACATCCTTCTTTCTTATTGCTGTATTTACCAGCCACTGAATAGAAAAGCCTAAAGAAACTTCCACAGACTGGATATTCATTAAGTGCTTTCTGCTTGGCTCTGTCTGTGCTTTCCTCCCCCATACTATTTTCATTATCTATCCTCTGTGGAAACAGAACCAGGAAGCATGAAAGATAATGTCCGGTGATAAAACAATAAGCCAGTTTAACCTTCTGTGTGGAGAGAATTTGCCCTGACTGCATTTGGATATTGTTAAATTGTGCTATTTTTAAGATGCCTACCAACATATATCCTTCATGAACAGAAAACAGATTTGTATGGTTTATGAATGCTCTTACTGAAAAATTAACATTTGTACGCAATAAATGCTTTCTACATTTTTTTTTCTTTTCACATAAAACCTCATACTTATGAAGTATTTTGAAATCTATGTATTGTCTATGTCTTTAAAGAAATAAAATCATTGTGATAGAGTAGACAACTACAGAACAATTGTAGCTACTAGAGGGTACCAGTAGGGATAAGAGAAGGTTTGAAACATGTATATTTACTTTAATCCTGATTAGTGGTTTGAAGATAAATCAAGAATGTTCACCTTTCAAATAATATATACAGTATCTAACAAAAGTGAGTACACCCCTCACATTTTTGTAAATATTTTATTATACCTTTTCATGTGACAACACTGAAGAATTGACACTTTGCCACAATGTAAAGTAGTGAGTGTACAGCTTGTATAACAGTGTAAATTTGCTGTCCCCTCAAAATAACTCAACACACAGCCATTAATGTCTAAACCGCTGGCAACAAAAGTGAGTACACCCTAAGTGAAAATGTGTAAATTGAGCACAAAGTGTCAATATTTTGTGTGGCCACCATTATTTTTCAGCACTGCCTTAACCCTCTTGGGCATTGAGTTCACCAGAGCTTCACAGGTTGCCATTGGAGTCCTCTTCCACTTCTCCATGACAACATCACGGAGCTGGTGGATGTTAGAGACCTTGCACTCCTCCACCTTCCATTTGAGGATGCCCCACAGATGCTCAATAGGGTTTAGGTCTGGAGACATGCTTGGCCAGTCCATCAACTTTACCCTCAGCTTCTTTAGCAAGGCAGCGGTCATCTAGGAGGTGTGTTTGGGGTCGTTAACATGTTGGAATACTGCCTATTGGCCCAGTCTCTGAAGGGAGGGGATCATGCTCTGCTTCATTATATCACAGTACATGTTGGCATTCATGGTTCCCTCAATGAACTGTAGCTTCCTAAGTTAAGCTTATATTGGATTGTCAAAAATGACTATTGTTTTATTATCACAATGTTATATAATGAAAGTGTATGCTGTGACCATAGATTTCCTTTAACCAGTTGCCGATCGCCTCGCCTACATTTACTGCTGCAAAGTGGCAGCTGTACGCAGCTCGTCGCCTATAAAAGGTGATTCGTATATGTGCACCCAGGGGGCGAGCGTGCACTGCTGCCAGCGCACTCTCGTGCCCGCCTCACGCTCCCTGAGCGCAATATCGCAGTCCCGATAAAAATCACTGATCGCCGCCATTACTAGTAAAAAAAAGTAAAAACACCATCAATTAATTCTCATGACAGAAAAAGGCTAAGAGTATTGCACTAATTAACGTAGTGAAAATAAGTGTAAAAGCAGCTACCACCACAACTTCCCAAATTGCAAACGTAAAAATAGTAAAAAATGTGGAGCGCTAAGGATAAATGACTAATATTCAAACTAGACAAAATACAAAAGTCCTCAGTCATGAGTCCCTATGAATTTATGGTAAAACATTAAGAAAACTTGAAGAATGTCTTCCACCACATGTGTTAGTAGATGTATAATCTTCAGTTCCACCTGAAGTACCCACGTGTACCTTCCACCATCACCATATAAGGATAGGGTACTCTTGCCAGAATGTATGATAAAACACACTCAATTCAATTAGTGGCATAGGAACAGACCACGTCTTGAAAAGCATGGATCCACATCCGACATTGATCTCCCCACAGATGATAATTCCACAGGTCAATGTACATCCAGTGTCTTGTAGGGCACCAACAGATGGGACACCGACTCCAAGATATAGACTCCAGAAATATTCACAGTGTACCTTTCTTAACACAGAGCTGTCAACAGGATAGGTTTGACTATTAATCTCTCCAGGGCCCCGCAGTGAAGTGGCATAGCTCTCAGGTTTACATTGAAACCTGAGAGCTGTGTCCCATCTGTTGGTGCCCTACAAGACACTGGATGTACATTGACCTTATATGGTGATGGTGGAAGGTACACGTGGGTGCTTAAGGTGGAACTGAAGATTATACATCTACTAACACATGTGGTGGAAGACATTCAAGTTTTCTTAATGTTTTAACATAAATTCATATGAACTCATGACTGAGGACTTTTGTATTTTGTCTAGTTTGAATATTAGTCATTTATCCTTAGCGCTCCACATTTTTTACTATAATTTTTTTGGATATGTATTATAGCACAAAGTAAAAAATAATGTTTTTTTTTTCAAAATTATCGCGCTTTTTTGTTTATAGCGGTGATCAGAAATGACACTGAGGTGATCAAATACCACCAAAAGAAAGCTCTATTTGTGGGAAAAAAAAGGACACCAATTTCGTTTGGGTACAACGTCGTGTGACCACGCAATTGTCAGTTAAAATGATGCAGTGCCGAATCGCAAAGAGTGCTCTGGTCCAAAAGTGGGAAATCCTTCCGGGGCTAAAGTGGTTAAAGAAATAAAATCAATGTGCTAGAGTAACTTTTTGCCAGCGTGGAAAAAAATTGATCAAAGTCTATCTATGGTCAAAATGTAAAATCTTATATTAGTTTCCACATTGCATTTCAAATATTTCTAGCCTAATCTTATTAATCTGAATGACCTTGAAGGTTGTAAACTTTGTGAAGATCCCCACACATTTACTTCCTTGAATTCTGTGACCTGTATTCTCCATGCCCTGTGGGTAGGCACTGCTGTGTCACATTTCACAGAGACTGCCTTCTGAACTACAGACTATGTCTGCATTATTATCTTTTATGTTTGTATTTCAAACTCTTTCAATAAAATATAATTTTTGCAGAAAAGTATATATAAAAAAAGTCCATTTGTAAGTGGGGAAGTGTTCTTTTTAGTTGAATGCACTATAGGTGTTTGTAATCCTTCTCATGTATTAAGAGAATATTTTCCCATTTTTTCTCCTGCTAGCTCAAGTTAATGACTTTCAGTTTTGTTTAAGCATAACTCCAGCCAACAATAGCAAAATTAAAGTGATTAGTCTATTAAAGACATTTCACTTGCTGTGTTTTTTATGCTGCTAGATTTTGTCAGTTTGATGGTCAATATCATTTACCCAGCTTTCTCTGAGCCCAAGTCATCCTCGACTTATACCAGCCTGTTATAGGACAATGAATGGACAAGCAGCAACAAGAAAAGCTTGACTTTATATCATCCTGATTTCTTATTCTATTAGTGTCTTGTCAGCGTATGAACTGATTGGCTCTTTGCATGCTTCTTCACACACTGAAATTCAGCTCTGCTGTACAGGGACTGTAAGAGTCTGATACCACATCATATTCAGGTACTTACACTGCTTAGATTTCTACAATACATTTAGGGCTCATCAACACTATTTTGTTGCATTAGTGCATGCATGTTTATGTGTGTTGGGTTAAAGAGGAAATAAAAAAAGTAATTCAGCACATTCAATTGCTACACAAGTCACATTGTAATTGAATCTTATTAAAAACTACCTTTCCTTTTCAATCTGCAATGTTGTGAGTTTCTGTAAAATGCAATACAATATGGCAACCTGGAGGCATTCTGTACACAGATGGTGTACACCACCAGAAATGTTACATCCTGCTTGTGTGAGTAGCATGCTGATTTTACCAGAAGGCTGCACTAAGACATCAGTCGGATTTGGACATACCTTACAACAAAAATGTAATTTTTGGTGAGATATCCCAAAAGAAAATCACATCTAAAGGGATAATTATAAAATTGCTCTGATTCACATTCATTTTGCGCACAGTTGTCTATGATGTTAACATTATTTTTAGACACATTTACTGCAACTACTAAAGAAGCAGATGGGGGGGGGGGGTCATTTACTATAGCGCGAATATGTGATTGCGTGGTACATTAAAAGAACACCCAATTAATCAAATTAAGACTTCAACTGGGCGGATATGCATTATTTGTCTTTCTCTCTTTCTTCTTCATACTCTGCTCCTCTCGTCTCCTTTTTCTTATCCTCTCATGGTCCTATACTAACGGGTGGGGAATGTGAAAAATACCGTTTATTCCACGTATGTTCGGAAATTACTCCTGAAAACTAAAACGTCCAAGCTCTGGGTAACTGAAGTTAATAAGGGCGTATACGGCTAACCTGTCCGCACAAGTGGCCGTTATCGCACTAAAAGGTAAACGTATAGGCGGGTCAACTTCAGAATTAAACTAATTAACCCACAAGAAAATTACATGGTGCGTTAGTGTATAAGCGCGATATCA
>BLSH010014656.1:505682-517479 GCA_018402905.1 Glandirana rugosa
AAAAATGTAAGTGGATAGTCACCCCTTGGGACGACTGTCGACTACTGAGTAGCCAACAATTTCTACGCCGCTGAGGCCAAGGCTGCGGCTACCCACTCCTCACTGCTCACCATCGAGGCTGTGAGTGCCCCCTTATTAGTCGAAATTTTATTACGAGGGTGGCGGGTGGTTGGGGCGTCTGGCTACGGAGGGGAGACGGTTGTAGATACCTCACCAAGGAATGGACGAGGGCTTGGTCGCAATGGCGGAATCTGGCGAGTCGTAGAGGCCCGGAAGGTGTCGGACGTTCGTTATACCGGCGACGGTGGTGAAGCCTTCCTACGTTGGAAGCCTAGGCGGCCCTTGCAAGTAAGTCGTCGAGGTGTGACGAACCCGAACGATTTTTGAAATGTCCGGGTCCGGGTCCGTGCCACGGACACCCGAAAGTTCGGTACGGACCCGAACGTTACAGTCCGGGTTCGCTCAACACTATTCCTGAGCATTCATTCCCAGCTGCTGATGGTGTTGGGCAGTGTGGAGCTGCTGAATGAACGTTCCCGGCGGATCCGAAGGTTGCATCCTTCCGAAGTGGTGGCAGCGGCCATATTGCTTGCAGGCTGTGGAAGGCCCGGAGATGCTGAGCGGTCTAAGGCGGTAACGCTGGTTCGGGAGCAGGTAAGGAACCACTCCATAGATGTTGGCAGAGGGGAGGCATCGGTCTGCGGGGTTGGTGGGCGGTGGGAGCATTATTTTAAAGCTGATTATTCCCCCGTGAGTGTCGGAGCTACCACTCGTCACTCCTCACCCATCGGCGTCGGAACCGGAGTCGCCGCATCTTTAACAACCGATGAGTCATCAGCTGTCAGCAGGGTTCCCCACTGATAGGTGAATGTAAAAAACAAAAAAAATGCCGGCAAAAAATAGTGTGGGGTCCCCCCAGGTCCATACCAGGCCCTTCGGGTCTAGTATGGATTCGGAGGGGACCCCCAAGCCAAACTTAAAAAGAAAAAGGTGTGGGGTAACCCCAAAATCCATACTAGACTCTTTTCTGAGAATGCAGCCTGAAAGTCAGGAAGGGGAGGGGACGAGTGAGCGTCCTCCTCCTGAACCATACCAGGCCGCATGACCTCAACATAGGGGGTGGGTGCTTTGGGGCAGGGGCACCCCAAAACACTTTGTCCCCATGTTGATGGGGACAAGGGCCTCTTCCAGACGGTAGTTGTCGGGGTCTGTGGGCAGGGGACTAATTGGAATCTGGGAGCCCACTTTAACATGGGGGCCCCAGATCCGGCCCCACATGTGAATGTGTATCGGGTACATTGTACCTCTACTCTTTCACCAAAAAAAGCAGTGAAATGTAAAAAAGAAGAACACAGCAGCGAGAGAAGACAGAGGCAGGAGATGATGGCGATGGGAGTGACGGCAACTGGAGAAGACAGCAACAGAAGATGACGGTGAGAGAGACAGCACCAGGAAAAGATGGCGGTGGGAGAGACAGCTTGGATAGAGGAGACAGCTATTTTACAATAATTTACAATAAAGGACTTGTCAAAATCTGGCTCTTGTATTTTTTTTTTAAAGTTTACTGCTCATTTTAGGGAATGGGTTGGGGTACAATGTACCCGATACCCATTCACATAGGGGGGCAGGATCTAGGGGCCCCCTTGTTAAGGGGGGCTTCCAGATTCTGATAAGCCCCCATCCACAGACCTCAACAATCACAAGCCAGGGTGATTTTCCCCATCAACATGGGGACAAGGTGCTTTGAGGGACCCCAAAGCACCCTCCCCATGTTGAGGGCATGTGGGCTGGTACACTTCAGGAGGGGGGGCGCTCCATCGTCCCCCATCCGGACCTCCAGGCTGCATGCTCGGATTAGGGTCTGGTATGGATTTTGGGGGGATCCCATGCCATTTTTTTTTAAATTTGGCATTGAGTTCCCCTTAAAATCCATACTAGACCCAAAAGGCCTGGTATTGATATTGGGGGGAACCCCATGCCAATTTTTTTGTAAACAATAGTTTTTGGGGTATTATATTTTCTTAATTTGGTGCTTAGCGACAATTCACATTTAGCTGACATATTTCATGTTTTACCTAGTCCACAAAATAATTAGTAGAGCCCTGAATTTCAGCTTTGGAGCAGGGTTTTTTTGTTTTTTTGGGGGGTTTCCTTCCCCCTCCCCATTATACTTTCTACTCGAGGACTTGCACAACCAAATACTTTTGTATATAACTAGATTTAATACAGATTTGAAGGGGTATGAATTGTTTGCTCTTATAAAATATGTATTTTGAGTCCGCAAAAAATCAAACATAAAGAAAAAACAACCAAATTTTTATTTCAACATTAGTATAAACATTTGGTACATTAACCACTTCAATACCAGGCACTTACCCCCTTCCCGTCCAGATCAATTTTCAGCTTTCAGCATTGTCACAATTTGAATGTCAATTGCGCGGTCATGCAACACTGTACCCAAACAAAATTTTTATCATTTTTTTCCCATAAATAGAGTTTTCTTTTGGTGGTATTTGATCACCTCTGGGGCTTTGATTTTCTGCGTTACAAATAAAACAAGACCGAAAATTTAGAAAAAAAAGTTTCTTTCTGTCACAAAACTTTGTAAATAAGTATGTTTTCTCCATCACTGATGGGCATTGATGAGGCTACACTGATGGACACTGATAAGGCGGCACTGATGATGTGGCACTGATGGGTACTGATGATGAGGTACATATATGCAGCACTGATAGGTGGCACTGATAAACAGCACTGATGGGCACTGATAGGTGGCACTGATAAGCGGCACTTATGCGCACTCATAGGTGGCACTGATGGGCACTCATAGGCGGCACTGATGAGCACTGATTAGTGCCACTGGGCATTGATAGGTGGCACTGATGGGCACTGATAGGTGGCACTAGTGGGCACTGATAGGTAGCACTGGTGGGCACTGATAGGCGGCAATGATTGATGGCACTTTTATTCAGGCATTCCCTGGTGGTCCTGGGTGGCATCCAAGATGGGCACTGAGTGCCATCCCTGTTGGGCATTGTGCCCCTTACCTGGTGGTCCCTGGGTGGGCTCCCTGGTGGTCAGGGTGGGCTTCTCTGATGGTCTCCCTGGTGGTCCATGGGTGGGCATTCCCTGGTGACCCTAGGTGGTCTTCCTAGTGGTCCTGGGTGGTGATCCTTGGGGGGACTGCACTGATAAACAATCATCGCAGACCCCCCATCAGACGAGCCACCGATCTACTCTCATCTACTCGCGTCTGCAGATGCATGTAGAGGAAAAGCCAATATACGGCTCTTCCTATTTACACTGTGATCAGCCGTGACTTCTTCACAGCTGATCACGTGGTAAAGAACTTCTGACAGAAGCTCTTAACCACAAGCGGAGATGCAGTGTGTCAGACTGACACACCACATCACCGGTCGCCACACTGCGCGTATCGGCTTGTTATCCTGCTGGACATCATATGACATCCAGACAGGATAACTGAACCTCTTCCCGTCCGTCATTCTGCATACGGCATTAGGGAAGTGGTTAATGTACTTGTGCCAAAAATAAAAATAAAAAAAATTCATGGAAATGATGCTCCAGCATTTGACAATATAGTTAGAAGGTCCTTACTCAAAAGAGCTTACAATCTACAAGGGTAAGACACTAAAAATTAGACACAATAAACAAATCACATTAGAAAAGCAGGGATACAATTCAAGCTAATAACAAGCATGACAAACCTTTGTGGTGATCAGAAGTCCTTGCCCCAAACCCCTAAAAAGTTATATGTCAGAATTATCATAAGTAAACACAGACAAAATTAATACAAAATCCAAAAAGGCAGCACACACACTACATTGACACACACAGTATGAATGAATTAGCCAGAACCTTCCTTTTCATCTCAACCATTACATAGCAGTTGTACGTCTAACATGTGAAATTTAGAAACAATCATCAAACAGCCTTAGTGGGGTGTGGGTCTGGAGTTATGTATACCCCCACCCCCCCCCAAAAAAAACTCACAAAAAACATATCTATTTGTAACTCAATATATACACTGCAAAGATAAATTCAGGCCTGTTCTTAGGCCAAACATCCACCACAAATGTTGGCCTTTAACTACTTGCCGACCGCCGATCGGCATCTGACGGCGGCAAAGTGGCTCGTTCCCGCAAAACGCCGTCATACGACGGCGGCTGCGGGAACGAGTTTAGTGAGCGCACGCGCGCCGCCGGAGGCGCGCCCGCATGCTCACTGTGTTCGGGGAGGGCCAGGGAGTGGGTGCGGCGGCTTCGATTGCCGCCGGCTACCCGCGATGGCCCCCACGGAGCGAAGGAGCGGAGGTCCGTGTATGTAAACACGAACCTCCACTCTGTGTGAGGGGGAAGGGCTGTGATCACAGACTTCCTGTACGTGAAGGCTGTGACCACTTCCCTTCCCCAGATAGTGCAGCCCCCATACAGTTAGAACACGCCCAGGGAACATAGTTAACCCTTAGAGCGCCCCCTGCAGGTTAACCCCTTCACTGCCAATGGCATTTACACAGTAATCAGTGCATTTTTATAGCACTGATCGCTGTATAAATGCCAATGGTCCCAAAAAAGTGTCAAAATGGTCCGACATGTCCGCTGAAATATCGCAGTACCGCTAAAAATCGCAGATCGCCGCCATTACTAGTAAAAAATAAAAAAAAATAAAAACCCCAAAAAAGAATTCTCATCATCCGTAAACGCGACCACTTTTGCGCAAACCAATCAATAAACGCCGATTGCGATTTTTTTATCGCAAATTTGAGGAAGAATATAAATCGGCCAAAAACGGTGAAAAAAAATGTTTTTTTATATTTTTTTTTGGATTTGTATTTTAGGAAAAAGAAAGAAATTTGGGTTTTTTTGCAAAATTGTCGCTCTTCTTTTGTTTATAGTGGTGATCAGAAATGACGCAGCGGAGATCAAATACCACCAAAAGAAAGCTCTATTTGTGGGAAAAAAAGGACGCAAATTTCGTTTGGGTACAACGTCGCACGGCCGCGCAATTGTCAGTTAAAGCGACGCAGCGCCGAATCGCAAAAAGGGCTCCGGTCCTAAAGCTGGAAATCCTTCCGGGGCTGAAGTGGTTAAATAACCTAGCTAAGCTTGCTAGCACACTTCCACCTACCCAGTAAAGGACACACCCACCAGTGTAATTAATTCTGTCTCTTGAGTTGGCCCCAAGTGCTCACACCTGTTCATTAGGAATGCACACTCTTTACAAATGAAAAAAATGCCTCAGCATTGATATCTGTGCAGGGTAGAGCTCAAAATAACACATATCCAAGGCTCTATCCATGATCGGCGAACCCACAAATCTCCAAATCAAACTTGTATGTTGTTGGGTATGCAGAGGGTCCAAAACTGGAAATGACAACTTTGTGAGCAGTGCTTCACACAAATTGGTGACAAAGCTCATTCGTCATTCATCATTAGAACATGTATGCAGCATCACACCAGGCTTAGACATCCATATCTGGGCCAAAACACCCCAGATCTAGTTTTGGTGCAAACCCACACTTGTTCGATCTATAATGTGATTTCTTGGGGTTCCATTATGTGAAATCCATCAAAATTTTTAGCACTGGTGAAAAAGAAACTTTAACCACAGCATACAAACCTCTAGCCAGGTAGCATGATTAGGATTCAAACTCAGAAACTCAGTGCTGCTAGGCAGAAGTGCTAGCCTGTGAGCCACTGTGATGCCACATGTTTTTAGGCTACATCTCTGTGGTGTAAAACAGTCCTAAGTGCCAGGGGTGCAAGCAGTTAATCAGTACAGATGTACTGTGGAAGGCCAGAGAGCCAGTGAACAACCTGTTTCTGTACTATGCCAGGCTGGTTAGGGCTGATTACTGATAACATTTTGTAGGTTTTGGCTTGGTAAGAGGCTGTGATTAGTGGTGGTGGGGAAATGTTAAGGCTGATTAGAGTCCTTGCCCATGGAAAACATATAAAATAATTTGCAGTGGTGGTGAAAACCTCCTACACATAAATACTACATTTAGACATAATTTAGGGAAGGCCCTAAGTCAAAAGTTATGTTTAACAACGTAGGGAGAACAGACAACTTCTCTACATGAAGAGGCATGTTTAAGATTCAAACCCAAAACCTCAGTGCTGCTGGGCAGACATTCTAACCTGTGAGCCACTATGCTGCTCCATGTGGAGTCCTCCTACACATAAATAAACAGGAGTTATTCTTGATCTATTCTGTGATATTTGGTGGTTCTTGGTGTGTGAGTGTAGAATAATACTGATGTTGGTACACATATCACATTTTGGGGCTCAAATTAGGATCATTTTGGAATAATAAAAAACACACAAAAGTGTGACTCATTTTAAATTTGCACCAACAATGGTATTGTTTGTGGTTTGTAAAGACACCTGTGTGAGTGTGGGTAAAGATTTTTGTGAGATGGACAGCAACAAGTGAAAGTGACAGAGAAAAATATATTTTGCCAAAACATCAAAACATTACACATTCTAGCATTTTTAAAAACAAAATAGATGATGAAGAAGCAACATTGTTGCAAGGACAATTTCTTTGAGAGAAAGATACATTCATCTCAACATAAAAAGTATTTATTTGGGGAAGTTACAATTGTACCATTACAATCAATGGCTGAAACTTGCATTGGGCTACATAACTCTCATTTTCACTCCCAAAAATGCTTTTTAACCCACCGCTTATATTGGTATTCACTATAGCTCCCTGTAAAAAGGCATGGGAGTTAAAATGAGAGTAGTTTGCATGTCTGAACATGCTCAGTTGTGGTGGTGCCTAGTTGTAAAGAGACAGGGAATTTATCTCTTCTTAGAATTTTAAAGATATTTCAGTGTAGAAATCACTTTTTCATACAATTTTAAAGCATATTATCTGTAAACAATATGCCACATATTTCAGTACCATTTAGGCAATCATATCATGCTCTAAACATTATTTCCATGGGCAATTCTCCAGGTCCTAGCATGAGTAAGGGTTTGGGCACTATCTGTTATCTAGGAGCTATAGTGAATTCTATTTTGGAGTATTTGTTTGCCAGCGCTATTGCGAATTCCATTTGGGTGCTAATTAGTGGCATTTGCTGTTTTGAGCGCTAATTACCACGTGATTGCATATTCGTGCTATAGTAACTGACCCCCATGGTGTATTCTGTGAAACATGTTAAGAGTAGAATGTCATTCACTTTCCACAAAACTATTTAGGGTAATTTTGTGGCTCAAGCCCAACTGATATCTTTGTGTGATAAGGGGATAGAGGACTCTCATGTGTGAGTGAGGTCTTAATTGTGTAATTGGGTATCAGTCTGGAATATATACCAATTTTCACACATCGATTTTTAATATAATTATATACAAATAAAATGTATTTTTTTTATAAAATGTATGTTGTGTACTAAGCTCCCCAGGTCCAAACTGGTGTCACAACTTTTGGTGACCAGTCTCTGAACACTTTAATTCTGAGAGAACCTCTAAATACTGTGATATGATCCCTTAATGTGACCTGTGGACACTGGGCTCTATATTATGTGCTTTCCAGACAACTGTGTACTGTCTCAGTTAACCGCAGACCATTTTTTAGTTTTCAGAGTCATGGAGCAACCTTTCTCTGTAGGTTCACTCTGTCATATACCTGGTGGTGGAGTCTGTCTTATGCAGGGAACAACCACTCTTGCACACCTAATTCAGGGACCCCTGGTAGAGCAAACAGGAGGTGCGAGAGTGCAGGATGGCACGAGGGCTGGATTGTCTCTGATGATGGTGTGAGAGGTCCCAGAGTGGCTCGTGCAAATATGAAGGAAGGTGGTACAAGCTGGGTCGGCAACTGGCGGGCGGTGCGGTATAAAGGAGTAGGCAGAAGAATGGTCAAGTCCAAGCAGAGTTCGTAATCAGGTGGGCAGTGGAGGTACAAGGGATCAGGCAGGAGAATGATCGTGGGTAGCCGGGGGTCGGTGCAGGCGGATATCAAGCAGGTCAGGTCAAGCCGGGCTTCAGGAAACAGGAACAAGTAAACAGGAACAGAGCTGGGGCTCACTGGTACACTAGATGCTGTAGAATGGACAGCACTGGTTGCAGGGTGCTGTCCGATTAAATGGGCAATTTGGGTGCCAATGTCGATGCATACGTATGCACCCGCGCACAGGCTTCCAGACCCGACTTCCAGAGGCAACGGTTGTTTCCTGACATTGCCCCCCCAAGGGGCAGCCTCCAGATGCCTTGCCGGGTGCCAACTTCCTGGCGGTTTCTTCTGAAGGCTTGAATTAGTTCTGCTGTATGAATGTTTCCGGTTCCCAAGAACTTTCTTCGGATCCATAACCCTTCCACTTTACCAAATACTGAGTGACCCCAGCGCTCTTTCGACAATCTGAGATGGCTTTCACTTCAAGCACCTCCTCTCCGTTTATCAGAATAGGTTCCGGTGGATCCGTCTTTCGTCCCAGAATAGGTGAAAATTGTTATCATACTTACCCATAATTTTCCTTTCCTGGAGGCTCATCATGTCAGCCTACCTATGGGTCAGGTCCTCCCCTCTGACCCCCATAGGACAACCAACTGAATGAATAAAAGGAGGGCCTCCCTATACCCCTACATTCCTAAACCAACTCGCGATGGAACATCAGGGCGGGAAACCCTAGGCTGACATGATGAGCCTCCAGGAAAGGAAAATTACGGTAAGTATGATAACAATTTTCCCTATTCCTGAAGCTCATCATGTCAGCCTACGTATGAGATCTAATTGGCATACAAAAAAACAGGGTGGGAAAAAAAAAACACACAACACTCCAACTCAATGCCCAGAAAACCTGTATTATATTGGACAGAAAGAAAGGAGGTCAGCACCGAATTGCCCAATGCCCAAACCAGGCCGCACATTACATCTAAGCGATTATGAGCAATGAAAGCGCTTGAATACCTGGATTACCAGTATTTAGGTATGGATTACCAGGATTCTAGATGGGGCCATTTGATCAATTTTAGGACATACTGAAAGATAACCAGTTATTTGCCAGCTTGAAATTCTGCGTTCTCTGCAGATACGTTGAAAAAATTACCTAAAAATTGCGTCCACTCTTGACCAATCTTACTGTACCGAAACTGCAGACCATGAAGGTTGCACCACTTCCAAACTTATATGAGAAAAAGGCCCAACCTTTTGAAGAAAAGAACCTCTGTCTTGAAACGGCTCAAAATATGGAGACTTGGCTGAGAAAGCTTGGATTTTTTCCGAGACACGACTGGTTGTTGATTTCGTTATAAGGTTGCTTGTATGAAACCTGATCTTCTACACAATGAACTGTTAGAGCTGAAACGGTCGACAACTGGACCGAACTGTAGCCAAGCCCTTTGTCTAGGGCCAATTGCAAGAGCGCCAAGACCTCAATACGAGAGGAAGACTCAGGATTGCATTGAATAATCACTGCCACACCAAAGATCTTTTCCACATGCTATAGTACGTAGCATTAAAGGATATCTTTCAAGATTCAAGCAGCTTCCACTGGACCTCTTCTGCTATGCCCACCTGGGCTAGCCGGCTTCTTAAAAATAACCAGGCTGTCTAATTGAGCCATATTGGGATGAGGCATGCTGTCCGAGTACCAAAGATCTCTGAAGTGCCTCAATAGTAGAAAACATGAACGGATCATGTTCAGGAATAGGGAAGTTTGAGAAAAAAAAAAACGTATACAGACACAGACAATCCAGCCCTGGGACAGAGCATGATGACCACTGGCTCTCGGATGGAAGAACCAGGAGAAGAACACTACCAGCTGAGCACTGACAGGAGATGCCATTAAATCCACTTGTAGTGTGCCCCACTGAGACAACAGTTATAGGAAGCATCCATTTGTTTAGATCCAGAAAGTGTGTGCTCAAATAGTGTCTGCTCACATATTCTCCACCCTGGGAAGGTAAGAGACTGACAAGGAAAACAGATTGCACTCCGGCAACCAAAAGATGTATGCCGCAATCTGCCCAAGGCTGCTTTCCTCCCTGATTCGACACATATGCTACTGTCTGAATCCTCACAATGGTCTTGAAATAGTGGTGCAAAGATCAGTAATGCCTCCAGTGCCGCCATCAACTCTAGAATGAGGAATCGCTCCCTTCAAACTTCATTGAGCAAACTGGTTCTGACAGTGAGATGACCCACTGCTGGAGTAAAGCAAGCTTAAAGTGTTTGAGATGCCATCGCGCTCAGGCCACTGTGGGGACTGCTGCATTTATCAATACCCTCATGCAATGTCTTTCTGATATGAAATGACTTATCTTCAGAGCACGGACCATCAAGATCAAGAGGAGCATCTTCTTCTGTGGAAGGAATACTTTCCCCACTGTCGTTTGAGACACCCAGAAGCAACCTCTTTGAGGGAACTAGCTGGCTCTTGCCTAAGATGAGCAACCAACAAAGCTCTATAGCATCTCCAGGGCCCTCATCCGATGATTCAGAAGCCTCCTAACTTATTTCCACTGCAATCCATCTAAAATGCATCTCATCAGCCTTAGAAAGGAGAAATGAAATAGCAGACATAGGTCATCCTCCTACATATATTCTTCTTTGGAAGAGTCTGAAGTTTGGTCTGCCTGAAAAGCTATTGAGTCCAGTTACTGGCTTCAGAAGGAAAACTGGACTGGCATGAAAAGCTATTGAGTCCAGTTACTGGCTTCAGAAGGAAAACTGGACTTTGCCAGAATAGATGGCCCTTGCACAAGGCAAGTCCAATCAGCTCTTTTAGAGGGTCTTGATCTCATGCTTAATGAATTGTGATAATTGTGTCTATCATCATCTTAATCCCCGACTGTCTGAGCAAAGCAGGATTCCTAAAGTCATGTTCATGCACATCTTGGCAGAGCCTGAAGAGGGCTGCCTTTCCTGGGAAGCAGATGGGTATGGTCCCCTACCTTATTTAGTAGCGCTGGTCTTTATTCGGGTATAAAGTCATGTTCATGCACATCTTGGCAGAGCCTGAAGAGGGCTGCCTTTCCTGGGAAGCAGATGGGTATGGTCCCCTACCTTATTTAGTAGCGCTGGTCTTTATTCGGGTTAGGCATTTGCTTTCCTGCAGAAAAAGAAGGCAAGCAGAAACATTGAGCTTGTTCAATGACTATTAAGCAGCAGTGCAGTGCTTCCTCCATACAGATGCTTAGTAAACCAGTAATAAGGAAAATGTCCACTTCAGCCATGATATTGTATTGCTTCTACATTGCGAGTGATTTACACTCATATGCCACCCCAGAGACCAGCAGAGGGGCTCCCTGATAGATGATGCATTAAGCACGTGAGCACAGGGACCACATCCCAGTGGAACAGTATGGACAGCCCAAAGTTTATTCAGGCTAGGTAGGAGACATGTGCCAATTTCCTGGACCCGGTCCCTTCCCGGGTGTGTGGGAACAACTCCTTTAGAGTGTATTTACAGGTTTACTGAATGTGACAACCTGTTAGGCATCGTCATCTGGCCTTTGCTTACTTCAACCAACAGGATTCACACAGTTCTATTCCATCTGCATCTTCTCTTGAAAGAGTCTAGAAAGAGTTGATTTGAGAAAGATCTGAGAAAGTTCTCTTCTACGTCTACCTTATCTTGACACACTTAGGACAACCAACTTCATTCGTTTCCGGTCTACTGCTACGGATTGTCCAACAGTGTAAGTCATTTGGACATTTATGTGAGATTTCCTCAACAAGGGTGTGTGGGCCCTTCCCTGGCCCAGGTCCTTTAACCGTGTACAGAGGATGGATCGGACTTATTTGAAACCCGACAGGTATGACAAGGTGA
>BLSH010014686.1:0-45054 GCA_018402905.1 Glandirana rugosa
CGCTGCGTCGCTTTAACTGACAATTGCGCGGTCGTGCGGCGTTGTACCCAAACTAAATTTGCGCCCTTTTTTTCCCACAAATAGAGCTTTCTTTTGGTGGTATTTGATCATCGCTGCATCATTTCTGATCGCCGCTATAAACAAAAGAAGAGCGACAATTTTGCAAAAAAAAAAACATATTTCTTACTTTTTGCTAAAATAGAAATCCAAAAAAAAGTAAAAAAAAAAATTTTTTTTCATCGGTTTTGGCCGATTTATATTCTTCCTCATATTTGTGATAAAAAAAATTGCAATCAGCTTTCGATGATTGGTTTGCGCAAAAGTGGCCGCGTTTACGGATGATGAGAATTCATTTCTGGGGTTTTTATTTTTTTTCTATTTTTTACTAGTAATGTCGGCGATCTGCGATTTTTAGCGGTACTGCGATATTGGGGCAGACATGTCGGACCATTTTGACACTTTTTTGGGACCATTGGCATTTATACAGCGATCAGTGCTATAAAAATGCACCGATTACTGTGTAAATGCCATTGGCAGTTAAGGGGTTAACCTGAAGGCGGCGCTCTAAGGGTTAACTGTGTTCCCTGGGCGTGTTCTAACTGTGTGTGGGCTGCCCTAGCAGGGGAAGGGAAGTGATCACAGCTTCCATGTAGAGGAAGGCTGTGATCACAGCCCTTCCCCCTCTCACAGAACGGAGGTCTGTGTTTACTTACACGGACCTCCGTTCTTTCAGTGCGGGGGGGGGGCATCTCGGGTAGCCGGCGGCAATCGAGTCCGCCGCACCCGCTCCCTGGCCCCCCCGAACACAGTGAGCGTGCGGGCGCGCCTCCGGTGGCGCGCGCGCTCACAGTGCGCAATCTCGCAGCCGCCGTCGCATGACGGCGGTTTGCGATATCGAGCCACTTTGTCGCCGTCAACCTGCGGTTGACGGTCGGCAAGTGGTTGAACAAACATTTTCCTATGTTTGCAGGAAGCCAGCTGGGTGCAGTAACATTATCCCCACTGGTGATTACTCACCATTCCCGCCGCAGGGCCTGGAGGAGACTGCAGGCCCAACCTTCACCCATCATGGCGGGCTTTGTCCAAATGACCTTCAAGTACCCATTCTGAGGTTCCACTCCCTTGGACCCGTATAGCACCCTGCAGGCGTACCTTGGTTCAGTGTTCCAGGTTTACCTACATCATATATGGTGGATTACAGGCAAAACCTTGCAGTTTCTTCTGTCTTCTTAGCGAGGCCTGGGTACCATTTAGCTTAGCTTAATGCCGTTTGAAATGGATCTGGTATGAAGGCTGTGTGGGAACCAGCATAGAAGCTCCACAGAGCTGTAGAAGTGACCATCCCCCTTCAAGACACTGGCGAAAAAACTGAAGTGCTCCCAGTGTGGGAAGGGTTATATAGTAGGGGGAACTTCCTGTTTGTTTTCTATTTGATTACCAGTGTCCATTCACCTATAGGTGGCGCATAACCTAGTATGTATATGAATATATAGCCTACTCTGTGTCCCGTGATGTCCGAGAAAGAAAGCAGAATTCTATAATAATTGAATTCAATTCAAGCTTTTTGCCCTAAATAGCAATTCTGCTCACAGTCTGTTATTGAGTTCAGTACCACTAACACTTCTCCCACACACTAATACCCCTTTATTATAGCCCCCACCCATCTATGTCTACTCATGCTGGCCAACAGAGTAGCTTCTGTGCTAGAATGCATTTATAACCTAAAGCTCCCCACACACACGACAATCGGATTGTTTTCATTTGGATTCCATCTGATTCAGCCTGGGTTCACACTGGTGCGATGCGGGAACCAGTGTGATTCCAGCGCCGGTTCCTGCATCTCATCTCTCCCACAGGCAGTTCACACTGCCTTCTGTGAACCACTGCGGGTGTCAATACAATGTTAATGACGCACACAGATCGGTTCACAGATCGCAGTGTGAACTGTGGATTTGGACAGGAATCAGATCGCATAGATGAGAACACCCATGTGATGCGATTCCAGTGTGGGGAAAAAAAAAAGTCCCTGCACCTTTTTTTCTGCAAATCCAATGCGAGTTCAGCCATACAACTGTATGGCTGAGCTCGCATCGCACAGACATCGCATGTGATCGGCACCTGCGGTGCGAATCACGTGCAATGTCTGTGATCGCTATAGTGTGAACCTGGGCTCAATCTACCAACAAATATGTAGTACCTGGTTGATTGGATAGTTTAGGTAGGTACTCACATTACATAGTTTTGGCATATCTAAAGTTGATTGTATAAAGATCATAGAGTCAAGTTGTAAGGTGTACAATGACCTTAACACTGCAGCTCTACTGCAACCCACTTGCAACCGGAAGAAAATATAAATAATTACAATTCATTAGGAAATGTCCTTACCTTTATGAGGCTTACAACCACTAATACTTTTTCTAAGGAAACTAATATTTTAATTCTTAACACAACCTAAAATGAAAGTGTTATTAAAGTCTTGTTTTTTTTTTTTTTTTTTGTTTAACCAGTTCCCAACCGCCGTACGACTATAAGCGGCAACAGCGTGGCTCTGTCCCGCGAATCGCCGCTTATAGTCGTCACTTTAGTGCACAGCGGCTATGGACGAGCGTGTGCCGCCGCCAGCGTGCGCTTGTGCCCGCCGCACGCTCCCTGAGTGGGGCCGCGGGTCGGGTGGACTTGAAGTCAGCAGGCGACTTGCAATGCCCTGTGACAGAGCCAGAACGGGGAACCGCTGATGTAAACACATCGGTTTCCCGTTCTGACAGACGGCATATGTCAGATCTAACTGATCCCGAGTACAGGGATCAATAGATCTCTGGTGCCCCTGACAGCCCAGCCCCCTCACAGTTAGAACACGCCTAGGGAGCACAGTTAACCCCTTCACTGCCCCCTTAGTATTAACCCCTTCACTGCCAATGACATTTATACAGTAATCAGTGGATATTTAAATTTCTGATTGCTGTATAAATGTCATTGGTCCCAAAAAAAGTGTCAAAAATGTCTGACATGTCTGCTGCAATATCGCAGTCCCGATAAAATTTGCAGATCGCCACCATTACTAGTAAGGAAATTGTAAAAACGCCAGAAACTAATTCTCATAGTTTGTAAAAGCTCCAACTTTTGCACAAACCAATCAATAAACGCACATTGAAAATTTTTTTTACCACAAATATGAGGAAGAATATAAATCGGCCAAAACTGATGAATACATTTGTTGTTTTAAATTTTTTTTTTTTGGATTTGTATTTCAGCAAAAAGTAAGGAATATTGGTTTTTTTTGCAAAATATTCACTCTTTTTGTTAATAGCGGTGATCTAAAATGACGCAGAGGTGATCAAATACCACCAAAAGCCGCTATCAAATATTTGGGCATTAAGTTCCCAGACAGGTATGAGACGTTGTATGAAAATAATTACCCTACCCTATTGGCAGAAATCAAAAGTGACCTTGCGACCTGGACAAAAACGGCCTTTACATGGCTAGGCCGTGTTAATACAATCAAGATGAATGTTCTCCCGAGGGTACTCTTTTATATGTAGATGGTTCCGGTTGCACTACCGAGTTCATTTTTCTCCGGAGCGACAAGCCTTCTGACGAGATTTGTGTGGAACGGCAAGAAACCCAGACTCGCGATGCAAGTGTTGCAACGCCATAAACAGAGAGGCGGCCTGGGTGTCCCAGATTTGAAACGCTACTATAGGGCTATTGCCCTACAGAGAATTCTAAATTGGCGCTTCCACACGGCCGGCAGGGGGTGGGTCAGGCTGGAGAAATGTTTAGCAGGAAGGGATCTGGCCTATGCCCCTTGGCTACCTAGGGACTGTAGGTGGCTCTCAGAACACACTTGTCCCCTCACGCATCAGACGATGCAAGTCTGGGATAGAACGAATAAGCTATTCACAATAGCGCCGCTGATTTCCCCGTTGGCCCCGCTAGGGGGCTTTTGATTGTTCATTCAGGGAGAACAGCAGGGCTTCTTTAGGAAATGGGCCAAAGACAAACACGTGTGCTGTGGCACGATGCTAGAGAAAGGTAAACTACACACTCTTGCAACTCTTAGAAACCGTTATGGTAGCTTCCCTATGAACTCGTGGCGACGTACCCAACTCACAAATTTTTTCGCCTCTCAGAGTAACCCGGTCAGAAACCTTGACTCCTTAACACCGTTCGAACGCATCTTCGTAGACGATGAACCCATACCACATATGATCTTGGAATTGTATAAACTTTTAGGCTCGAGGGGACCCTCTGTTAAACCAGCCTTCGTTAGGGAATGGGAGAGAGATCTGGAGCTGGAGTTCACTGAAGCCCAACTGTCACACATGTACCAATTGGCCCACTCCAGCACGATCGAGAAGAGAACCCAGGAAACTAACTATAAAATACTTACCTGTTGGTATAGGGTTCCGACCAATTTAGCTACCATATACCCATCCGTTTCAGATTGTTGCTGGAGGGGGTGTGGACAAAAAGGTACCCTACTGCACATATGGTGGGATTGCCCTAAAATCCAACCATTTTGAAAAGAGGTCCATTACCGCATAACTGAAATTATGGGCACTGAGATACCATTTTCCCCCATTCATTTTCTTCTGAATATTCCCCCAACCACAATGTGTCGCTATAAGTGCACAGCACTCCCACACCCCCTCAACACAGCCAAGCGTCTGATTCCAATTTATTGGAAACAGATCTGGATCCCCAATCCTGAGGAATGGGAAAGGAAGGTGGAGGAGATAAAGGGAGCTGAGGAATGGGTAGCCACATGCAGGGGGAGAGGGGAGAAATTCAAGATGATATGGGCACAATGGTAGGAGTACACTTCAAGCAAAACCCAGATACCATCAAGCCTAGACATAGCACTGTTAGAGCTCGCAGAACCTTCACTTAGGAAGAGAAAGAGCGCAGACCTCGACCATTTGTGAGATGTATTGACTTGGATATACAATTCGAGGAGTCTGGGGACATAGGCCCCCCTTTAAGCCGTACAGCGGTGGAATGCTGCGGGCATGGCACTCAAGAGAAAATCTCATATCCTAATGTGGCATCTTCCGACCACTCTTGTTTACCCTATTCTTGTCTACTCTTTTCTTTTTTTTTCTCTGAGTCTCTTCCCTGTCTTTTCTTCACTTCTCTTTTATTTCTTCTTCTTTTTATCTTTTAAAGTTAAGTTCTGCAAATGTGCAAACAAGTTATATGTTAGTTGGACTTCAGGGACGTAGAGGTCGACCTGGACTACTGTTTGATGGGTTATATCTGAGGGAGCTGATGGGGATGGAGGGGGCCCTTCGTCCCAAAACTAGTAGTGACCTTCTCCTCAGTGGCAGAGGGGAGGAGGTCCATCACTGAGGCGTGGCCCCATGCCAGTAGGCCCTTTAGGCAACCTCCTCGATGGAGTGGGTATGCTGGAGGCACTTTGTAGCCCCCCTCTCCGTCGGGAAGGGACGGTGAGGGGTCACGTTTGCCCTGGTGAATTATACACCAGCATCTAGACAGGGGACGCAGGGGTACCACCGAATTCTCAGCCCTCCGACATCGCCTCTCTTCCTTAGGCTGACCTAGAAGTCCACTGCTGTAATAAATAGCCCTTGACGTGATGATGTACAATCCATCACAATGTATGTTTGCAAATACCTTCTGCATGTTTAAAATAATAAAGATTACATAAAAAAAAAAATACCACCAAAAGAAAGCTCTATTTGTGGGAAAAAAAAGGATGCAAATTATGTTTGTATACAAAATTGCACAGCCGCGCAAAATTGTTTTTTTGAACAGAAGAAAACGGGATTTTTTTTCTACTTACCGTAAAATCACTTTCTCTGAGTTCATTGATGGACACAGCACTTCCTGATCTTGACCACCTTCAGGAGTAGGACTAGGCAGAAAAAAGAACAAGCACAGCACCACCCAGGGGTAGTCCTCACTGGTAGTAATCCTCCACCCTGCAACAGATAGCTCAGTTTGTAAAAAGCAGTACAAACTTCAAACACAAAATAGGAGGAGTGGGTGTTGCGTCTGTCAATGAACTCAGAGAAAGGGATTTTACGGTAAGTAGAAAAAAATCCAGTTTTCTCTATCGTTCATTGACTGATACAGCACTTCCTGATCTTGACCTTCGAGAGGTCCCAAAGCAGTATCACAATGAGGGGTGGGAAAGGAAGAAACAAGCAACAAGTGCCAACGAGCAACTCCATCCAAAAGAAACCCCCTGTGGGGAACAAACTTCAGACAGCCGCCTGCAAAACCTTGCGGCCAAATGAAGCATTAGAGGATGCCAAAACGTCAACCTTGAAAAATTTGGTGAAGGTGTGTACAGACGACCAGGTAGCCGACTTACACACTTGGGAAACAGACGCTTGATGTCAGAAAGCCCAGGAGGCACCAATTGCCATGGTAGAGTGAGCCGTGACAGGAAAAGGAGGTACCAGACCCCGAACGGCATAAGCCTGGATCACCGTTTGTCTGATAAACCAAGAAATAGTGGCTGAAGAGGCCGCCAGGCCCATGCGTGTACCATCCAAAACAACAAACAGCGAGTCCGTCTTGCGAAAAGCCGTCGTGGCCGCTAGGTACACCCGCAGGGCCCGAACCACATCCAACGAATGTAGAGCATACGCCTTAGGATGAGATGATTGCGGACATAAGGAAGGCAGAACAATGTCCTCATTCATATGAAAGTCCAAACCACCTTCAGAAGAAACAAAGGCTGCGGACGCAGGACCGCCTTATCCCTGTGCAGAACTAAATAGGGAGACCCGCACGACAAAGCCGTCATTTCCGAAACCCGTGGGGCAGAGGTGATGGCTACCAAAAAGGCAACCTTTTGAGACAGTGTGAGCAGCAGAACCTCTCTAATGTTCTCGAACAGCGGTTTTTGAAGAACTGAAAGGACTAGATTAAGATCCCACGGCGCCAGAGGCGAGCGTACCTGGGGAGCCACATGACGAACCCCCTGGACAAAGGTACGAACTAACGAGTGAGCAGAGATCTGACCCTTGATCGTGCTTAACGACAACTTCTGATCCACCCCACGCTGCAGGAACGGCAGAATCCTAGCGACTGAATAGGACCGTGGAGGCCACTCCCCACTCACGCACCAGGAAATATAAGCCCTCCAAGTGCGATGATAAATCTTCCAGGAAATGGACTTACACGCCTTTATCATAGCAGAGATTACAGACGCCAAAAACCCACCGGTCTCTCAGCATCTGCCTCTCCATAGCCAGGCCGTTAAAGCCAGCGAGGGTAAAGTAGGATGTAGTATGGGGCTTTGAGACAGCAGGTCCGCGCGCAACGGGAGCCGCCAGAGAACGTCCACAATTATTCGCACCACGTCGGCATACCAGGGACCCCATGGCCAATCTGGAATGATTAGAATGACTGTGATCCCCTCGTGCGCTATCCTGCGCAACAGATGCGGCAGCATCTGGAGAGGGGGAAAGGCATAAATGAGCCGATACCGACCCCGCGGCGCCACCACAGCGTACGAGACATCCGCCAAGGGGTCCAGTGCCCTGCTCATCCATGTCCGGCGTGCCCCACCAAAGGCAAGTTTGCTGGAAAGTCTCTGGATGCAGAGACCACTCCCCCTGGTCCAGAATCTGCCAGCTGAGGTAGCCTGCTTGCCAATTTTTTACGCGCGGAATTTAAACGGCGGAGAGAGCCGGTACATGAAGTTCGGCCCACTGAAGGAAGATAGAAGCCTCCAACGCCGCTGTCGCACTTCTCGTCCCTCCCTGGTGGTTCACGTAAGCCACCGCACTGGCGTTGTCTGACTGGACTCTGACTGGATGCCACGCAGCCGCTCTGTCCAAAAGGATAGACACAACCTGATCGCATGGAGCTCAAGCACGTAGTTCGGTAGAAGGGATTCCTCTGACGCCCATCGGCCCTGGGCCAATAGTAGCCCCGGAACTCCCCACAGCCAGAAAGACTGGCATCCGTCGTAATTACCGTCCAATGGAAAGGAAGAAAATTCTTCCCAAGCCGGAGTCCAAAGCCACCAGATCAGCGAGGCCCTGGTCTGCCGACTCACACGGATCCTTTGGTCCAGCGACAACGGGGATCTGTCCCACTTGGCCAGGATCTCCCTCTGCAGATCCCGAGTGTGACACTGGGCGTACGGAACTGCCTTGAAGGAGGATACCATGAGACCCAGAACTCGCATGCAAGTGCGCAGGGATGACCACTTTCGGGACATCAATAGGCGAACCGCGGAACGTAGCATCCGAAGCTTGGCCAGAGGAAGAAAAACCTTTGTCAAGAATCAGCCCCAAGTATTCCAGGCATTGGGTCGGGAACAGTACCGACTTCTGGAGATTCAGCTCCCAGCCGAACTCCCGCAACGTTTGCATGGTGATAGCGATTGTCACCCAGAGCCGAGGCCGACTCCGCATGCAGGAGGTGCCACAAACTGGTAACTCTCGTCCCCAACCGCAAACTGCAAGAAGCGTTGGTGCCGTTCCCAGATGGGGACATGCAAGTATATATTCTTGATGTCGAGGGAAGCAAGGAAATCCCCCCCGATGAAGTGCAGCCACCACCGATCGAACAGATTCCATCCAAAACCTGCGCACTCGCACGAACTGGTTGATTGCCTTGAGGTCCAAGATCGGCTGAACTCCTTCCTTTTTTGGGACCACAAACAGATTTGAGTAAAAACCCTGAAACCTCTCTGCAACCGGTAATGGAACTATGAACCCTTGGAGAACAAATCATGCACCGCCCCCAGCAAGGCCTGCCGACGGGGGGGAGGGAGACACAGGTTTGAAGGAAAGAATCTGCTGTTTGGGGGTAGGCACGAAACTCAGTTTTGTACCCCGACAAAATCAGCTTGTGGACCCAGAGGTCTGACAGTTGGGAGGTCCACCGATCTGCGAACCAGCGAAGGCGACCCCCCACCTGAGCAGCGGGCGGGGGCAAACCTTCATGCGGAGGAGGACTTGTCCATTGACTTCTCCTGCTTTCGCCGTCAAAGCCGCTTCGGCCCACCCGCGGGTGGCTTGGTGGGTTGGGAACCCTTGCCCGCTGTGCGGGGCGGGCGAAAAAGTCGCTTATGAGCAGAAAAGGAGGGCCCCTGTCTGCGACGGGGCTCCTTGCCTCTCTTGGCCTCAGGGAGGAAGGTGCTCTTCCCCCCAGTAAGGTTCTTGATAATATTATCCAGGGTGGCCCGAAAAGTCGCTCAATCTGAAAAGGTCTTCTTAGACGTTTGGTCGGTCGACCAGCACTTAAGCCAGAGCAACCGGCAAATGACCACTTAGGACATCGACAACCTTGACAACAAGGGAGCCGTATCCAAGGCTGCATCACAGACATACTTGAATCCGTGTACCAACTGGTCTCCCAGCTCCACGCAGACTGGAGATGCCTGTTTGCTACCCAACTCCCGGTGCAGCAACTTTGCACACTCAGTGAGCATTTGTGACACCAAGGCAGTGGCTAACTCCAGGCACAGAGCCGAGCCCGCCAAGGTGAACATGGTACGAGTAAGTGCCTCGGTCTGTCAGCCGGGTCCTTAAAGGACGGCGGATCTACGACAGGAGATGTTCACTCTTTCGGGAGACTCTCCTCAAAAGGGTAACGCACCGAGAACTGTCGCAGAATGGAAAAAGCACTCTGTGGTCTGTCCATTCCTTGTAGGTGAATTTATCAAAGTAGGCGAGGTAAGGGAACACCTTAGTTGCCCTGGTTAACTTGTGTGATCCAAAGGGCACCGACACCTCTTGCAAAACCCCCACTGAATCCTCCAGCTTTAGGGTATCGTGCATCACCGTAATGAGTGCAGTCACCAGCGCCTTTTCCTGCGCCGCCGCAGAGGATTCCTCCTCGCTAGCCGAGGAATCAGGGCCTATGCCACCCGAAACATATAGGGGGGATCCCGTCGAAATGAGGGAGCCCCCTTCAGGATCAGAATCATTCCCTGAGGATGGGGGGGGGGGGAACGGGCGCTTTTTACCCGCCTTACTCCCGCACGCCACCTCTATCCGGGTGAAGAAGGGCTCCAGGACTGCAGACAAAGCGTCCAAGGGGACCGACACCCCTGAAGAGCTTGCCGCCACCGCAGGGAGTCCGGGGGAGAGCCATCTGCCATCCTGGCCCACACTATGGACACCCTTCGGATAGGTCCCTGGCAATATAAAGGAGGGAGATCACCCCAGCTATCCACGCTGTGGTGGAGAGATACCCCCAGGAGGACTCACCACCTGTTGATCCCAGGAGCCGTGCTGCCTGTGCTTCGTCCCACTCACCACGAGGAAGCCACACTCAGCCCGACTTCAGTGTGACGCTCCGCCCCCGCACAAGCTGGATATCAGACAGGCTCATCAAGGCTACCCAAAAATGGTCGCCGACTGCCCGCCCACGGTAGTCCATGGAAAAGATGCCTGGACCACCGCAAAATGGCAGCCGCAGCTACGACAAAATGGCCGCAGACCCGGCCACATAGTAATGGCAGAGTATTCAGAGCACAAGGCACGGGAGGAGGGAGAAGGGAAAGACGGCAACTCGCCTACACCCACCAGGGGAGACCTAGGAAGCCCCCAACAGGCAGCAGATGGGCCACCACCGCAGTGCAGGCTTGTGGCATTAGTAGGTAAAGCACATGGGGGGAGGGGACCCACCTGACAGACCCACACCAGGGGCACCGGACTGTCTCGCCTGCGATAACGCAAGGCAAGTTACTTAACCGTCCAGTCGGAGATGCGGGTAGCCCACCCGAGACAGAACCGCCACCCACCTAGATGGGGGGCTGTCGGCCAGGGTAGCACTGTGGCACAGGTTGCCGGTGCCCAGTCATATGTGTACCTGCAGGACGTTCAACCCGCTGGCCACCCTTTCCAGGACGGGGCACGTCGCAGTCGACACAGTGCAGAGCTAAGGTCTGCATGCGCTTGGTGGCCGGGCTGGGGAGACAACCAGGATCTATATTATCCAGCCTGTCACCCAGCCCAGCAGCTGATTGAAGACTCACATGCAGCCAAAGAAAAAAAAAGAAAAAAAAAGCTAAGGAACTATAGGATCCAGCAGGGAGCCAGGTCCTTACTCTTACACTAGGCAGAAAAAAACTGCGCTATCTGTTGCAGGGTGGAGGGTTACTACCAGTGAGAACTGCCCCTGGGCAGTGCTGTGCTTGTTCCTTTTTCTGCCTAATCCTCCTCCAGAAGGTGGCGATATAACCCGAAGGTCAAGATCAGGAAGTGCTGTGTCCGTCAATGAAAGATAGAGAAAGCCCTATTTTTCATCCATCAAAAACCGGATCAGATGAAAAACTGATGTAAACTGGCAAATGATCAGTTTTTCATCCATTTTTGCATTGGTTGTTAGGGGCGGTCACTGTGGGGGGGGGGGGGGGGGGCTATAGGTCACTGTGGGGGGGGGGGGGTTTAACCCCTTTTTAATCACTTCTTGGGGGTTAAAAGTGCCCTGCTGCCGCCCTAATGGCGGCGCCAAAGCGCCATTTTAACAGCGGTGATGCGCCGCTAAAGCTAGCGCCGCTTTACCCCTACCGCCCTGCCCGCCCCAGTGTGAAAGGGCTCTAAAGTCGGAGCGACTTGTGTAGCATGAGTTAGAACAGATTTCCGCCTGGGTGAAAAAAAAAATTAAAAATTCAGCAGCTACAAATACTGTAGCTACTGACTTTTAATATAAGAACACTTACCTGTCCTGGGAGCCCACGATGTCGGCACCCAAAGCCGACCTGTCCATCGGCTCCGGGTGCAGGCGTCGGCATCCTTACTAAGGGAAATAGGAAGTGGAACCTCGCAACTTCACAGCCTGTTTCCTACTGTGCATGTGCAAATTGTGCTGCACTTTCTGAATGGTCCCTGCTGTCTTCAGGGACCTGTGTGTCTCCCAGAAGGCAGCAGACGGGGGAAAGAGGAGGGCCGGTCATTGCGTAGATCACCAAACAAGATTGCGGCGATCTTTCCCCGCAAGTGGGAGCGGATACCTGGCTTTGACAGGTATCCGCTCCCCCCCCCCTCCCCAAAAGCTGCCAAATGTGGTACCGGGGGGGGATCAGATCCACGGAAGCTCTGTTTTTGGGTGGATCCGCTTTAATACGGCTCTCATAGCCATACACTGAATTTGATACGTCATGCGACTTGGGGTCCCCATGTCACAGCAGTGTGAACTGAGCATATATGAGCACTTTGCAATTTATGTTCATCACAGAAATCATCTTTAGTTGTAAATATTTTGATTGTTTCGACACATATTGATATTGGTTTGCATGTTGTTACCTAGTGCTGTATATCCTGTAATCAGGATTAGCCTGTTGCACATTTGTTTGAGGGGGATTGTAACATGGCTGCTGGTATCACTTATTGTCATTTGTTAATAATTTTTGAGGGGGTTTGATTTTTTTTCAATTAAGTGCAGAGTGTAGATCATTTATTATTGATTTCAAGTACTTACAGTATCTCACAAGAGTGAGTGCACCCCTCACATTTTTGTAAATATTTTATTATATCTTTTCATGTGACAACACTGAAGAAATTACACTTTGCTACAATATAAAGTAGTGAGTATACATCATGTATAACAGTGTAAATTAGCTGTCCCCTCAAAATACACACAGCCATTAATATCTACACCGCTGGCAACAAAAGTGAGTACCACCCCCAAGTGAAAATGTCCAAATTGGGCCCAATTAGCCTTTTTCCCTCCCCGATGTCATGTGACTCGTTAGTGTTACAAGGTCTCAGGTGTGAATGGGGAGCGGGTGTGTTAAATTTGTGTTACCCCTCTCACTCTCTCATACTGGTCACTGAAAGTTCAACATGGTACCTCATGGCAAAGAACTCTGAGGATCTGGAAAAAATAATTGTTGCTCTACATAAAGATGGCCTTGGCCTAGACCAAGATAAACTTATTTGGTTCAGATGGGTGTCAAGCGTGTGTGGCGGCAACTAGGTGAGGAGTGCAAAGACAAGTGTGTCTTGCTTACAGTCAAGCATGATGGTGGGAGTGCCATGGTCTGGGGCTGCATGAGTGCTGGCGACACTGGGGAGCTACAGTTCATTGAGGAAACCATGAATGCCAACATGTACTGTGACATACTGAAGCAGAACACAATCCCCTTGTGATGAACGCGGGTATCAGATCGATGCCCTCCTCCCCGACGGGTGACAGAGGACCCCCCTGATCTAACACCGCACTTGTCACAAACGTAACAATACCACTCTCAGCTGCTTTGAGCACAAAGATTTCCCAGTTTGCGGGACCACCGTCTAAATGCCAGCCGCCTGAGAAGAATTGTTACTGGGCTAATTCAAACAATTAACCGTTTCACTGCCACCACCTCTATTGGAGCCAGAGGAGCTCAAAATTTCAGCAATATTTTCAGTATTTCAGAATAAGCACCTGTAACACACGCTGTCACCGCAGACAGGTATATCCAGATGCGTTATTTTAAAAACAGTAGCGCTCTTCAAAGGAACAGATTCGTGATAGTTGCATTAAGAGCTTTAGGGACAAAATAAACACTTTTCAAAATAAGGTTTAATAATGAAAAGGTCAAGTTTTAAGTGCAGTAAAATATCTACAGAAAAATAAAAGAAGGTTGCAAAATACTGAGACAAAATATACAGCAAAGGAACAGAATGAAATACCTGCATTTGAAATGTCTGTGCCTAATGACTGTTTCGAAGATTATTTTCTGGTTCTCTGAGATTGCTTCATTGATGGTAATTGAGAACTGACAATTGATCTTGGCAATCCCTTTTTCTCTGACCATTCACATGAGTGGGCGGTTTCTTAGACAATGTCCAGGGCGTGCCGTTGTGATGCGCGCTTCTTAATTTACACGTGGTTTTTGAAAATCATATCTCATGATTGAACCGCCCGGCATATCTTACAGTAAGAAATTCAATCTCAGCATGCATAAAGCTTTCAAATGACTCCAAACATGAGAGTTCTGAGACCTTCTAGGACCCTGGGAAGGGAACATACTAGTTATATCCCTCATTGGGTAACAAGGGGGGAATGTTTATACTTGAATAATGCGGGCCAAAATTCTACATTCAAATATGTATGTTTTATCACTATAGCATGCTCCAAGCTGAAGGTATGCCTGTATGTAAATTTTTCTACCTTTTCATGTTGTTTCAGAGTTGCTGAAAAGGTCAGTATTGCTTGGGTGATTTACGGTGTCGCATGTCTAAACATCAGTTCGGTTAATGGCTGTTTAAGATAAACAAACAGACCTCTTCTTCATGACTGGTCATAAACCACGATCAGATGGCCCCCTTTGAAGTTAATCTGCCTAGAAAGGGAGGGGGTGGAAATGAGGCGTTTTGTCTTACGTTCAAACTGCGATGGCTGACCATCACAAAATGGAGTTGCTTTCCAAAGTGAGGGCAGCCTTGCTTGCGTCCCACACATGATATCATCACATCTCCCTCCTGAGGTGGTTGCATGGGAGGGGAATGCAATTCCTGTCCTGACGCAACCCACTCCTACGTCTCAGCTTCGCGTGACAGCCCATCAGCATTCCCATGGGCGCTGCCTTTCTTGTGCTGGATGGTGAAACCATATTGCTGAAGGATTAAGCTCCAACAAAGTAGCTTGCCATTCTCTCCAGCAACACAATTTAGCCAGCTCAAGGGATTGTGATCGTTGATCACTGCGAAGTGCCTCTCATAGAGGTACGTCTGCAGCTTCTGGAGAGCCCACATGATCGCGAGACATTCCTTTTCGATCGTGGCATATGCTACTTCCCTGGGAAGCAGCTTCCAGCTCTGGTAGAGGATGGGATGTTCCTCTCCGGTGTCATCCACTTGACTCAGGACTGCACCCAACCCATAGGCAGAGGCATCAGTCTGCACTAAGAAATGGCGGGTGAAGTCGGGAGCCTGGCCAGCACCTCCTTCAGGGCCTGAAATGCCCTCTCACATTCTGGTGTCCAAGACACCACTTTGGGCAGTTTCTTCTTGGTTAGGTCAGTCAAAGGTTTTGCCAGGCTACTATAGTTACTTACAAATTTCCTATAGTATCCGGCTGTCCCCAAGAATGACATAACCTGTTTCTTAGTTTGAGGGGTTGGCCAGGCCAGTATGGCCTCCACCTTTCCTGTCTCGGGTCTTAGAGTGCCTTCTCCCACCTGGTGTCCCAGGTACTGGAGATCAGTCATGCCGATCTGACACTTGTTGGGCTTGACAGTCAGATTGGCAGCTGTCAGTTGATCCAGGGCCCATGACAGGTGCATCAAGTGTTCCTCCCAGGTAGGGCTGAACACTGCAATGTCGTTCAGGTAAGCCATGGCAAAGCTTTCCAGCCCCTCTAGTAAGTCATTCCTGGCACTCTGGAAGGTAGCTGGGGCGTTCTTCCTCCCAAATGGCATGCCGGTAAGTTCGAACAAGCCGAATAGGGTGAAGGCCGACTTTTCCCAAGCTTTAGGAGCCAGAGGAATTTGCTAGTACCCTCTGCTCAGATCAATGATTGTGATATAGCAGGCCGCCGCCAGCCTATCCAACAACTCATCGATCCGGGGCATGGGGTAGGCGTCTGCAGTGGTGATCGCATTCAGCTTTTGGTAGTCCACACAGAACCTGGTCGCCCAATCCTTTTTGGGGACTAGGACCACTGGGGACGCCCAGGCACTGTGGGACCTCTGAATTACCCCCAGCTGCAGCATCTCCTCCACCAGCCTCCTAATGTCAGCCAGCACCTCCAGAGAGATGCGATAGGCTGACTGTTTAATGGGGGGATGTGCCCCAGTGTCCCAGCAAGGTCTGTCCACCCGTTTCCCCGTAAACTGGACTGCCAGCACTTCCTTCAGCCCAAGTACCTGTGTGGGGCTAAGGTTGGGGTTTATCAGGAGGTCGGAGTTGACCTTCCTGGTGTCAGCTAACAAGTCTAGGAGTGGGTCAGCCTCTTCAGGCTCCGGCCTGCCGCAGACCGGCATGGCATAGGCCGTGCGCTCATGATGGGCTTTAATCATATTCACATGGAAGGCCTTCTGCCGTCTATTCCCTTCTCCCAACCGGACTAGGTATGTAACGTCATTCAGACGCTGGGTAATGGGGTTCAGGCCTTCCCATGCGGCCTGAAATTTGTTCTGCCACAAGGGGAGCAGAACATACACCAGCTGCCCAACGTTATATGCCCGCTCCCTAGCACTGCGGCCACACCAACGTGTCTGCCTTGTCTGAGCCTGGGTCATGTTTTCCCGCACAATCCCCACCAACGTCTCCATTTTATCCCGGAATCTCAGGACGTAATCCACAACAGAGACCTCTGGGTCAGCAATCTTGCCTTCCCAGGTCTCACGGATTAGGTCCAGGGGTCCTCTTACCCTCTGTCTGTACAACAGCTCAAATGGTGAAAAGCCTGTGGACTCCTGGGGCACCCCTCTGTAAGCGAACAGCAGATGAGGCAGGTACCTTTCCCAGTCCTTACCCTGGGACTCCACAAAGGTGCGCAGCATTTGTTTCAGGGTACCATTGAAACGCTCGCACAAGCCATTCGTTAGTGGATGGCATTTTTGTGACAGAGTGCGTGCATCAAATCAGACACAAACTGAGGGCCTTGATCGCTAATGAGCTCGGCTGGGAATCCCACTCTTGTGAAGATTCCCAGCAGAGCATTAGTGACCTTGTCTGCACAGAGAGAGCCACCGCCTCTGTGTAACGTGTGGCATAGTCAACGACTGGCAGCATAAAACGTTTGCCTGAACTGCTGGGGATGGCTAGAGGCCCAATATCCATTGCCACCCTCTTAAAAGGTTCATCAATCACAGGCAAAGATTTAATGGAACCCTGTGTACATCTCCTACCTTGCCAACTTGCTGGCAGGTATCACGGGACCGACAGTAGTCAGCTATGTCTGTCAGCACGGTGGGCCAATAAAAGTTATGTATTAGTCGCCCCCAGGTCTTAGTGATCCCCAAGTGACCTGCTAGGGGGATCTCGTGAGCCACCTTTAGGAGCTGTCCCCTGAATTGGCTTGGTACCACCAGCTGACCGCTTCCGAACTCAGCTATGTTTTCCCTTGCAGACAAACTGTCCCTGTACAGTTTTCCTTTGTCCCAGTAAATCTTTGGCATTCACGGCAGGGGGGCTGTCAGCTAAACTCCTGAGCTGTGTCAGTGTTTGGTCTGTCTGCAGTGCTGCTTCAAAGGCTGAACCACAAGTCCCAGCCAGCAGTCCTGTGGCAAACAAGGACAGCTGCTGAGGCCCAACAGAGGTAGAGCCCAATGGGTCAGAACACGGAGAGGGCCCAGAGATCTCCTCCTGCTGTTCGGCAACCCTAGCCTATACCTCTGCAGCCCTTACAGCACTGTGGGTGACCACCAGTATGGGAAATACATTGTCATCATTATCAACAGTATATTCAACAGGTATACGTGTGACATCATTGGCACATACATCATTTACCTTTACATTCAACTGTGTCCCTTCTCCTTTCTCTGAAGGAGAACCTTGCATTTCCACTTCCCCCTCCTCAGGTTGCCCAGATATCATACCCACATCTGCACACAGTACCTTAGGGAGTCCAGAGGTTTCCAAGGGGGTGTCATCAGCAGGGGCATATTAGGAGACAAGGGTCCCCAAGTCAGCACCCAGCAACACAGCAGTGGGAATCTCCTCAGAAACTCCCACCTCTCTCCTCCCACTCCCAGCACCCCAATCAATGTACACATAGGCCCGGGGTATGCCGGAGCGGGTTCCCCCAACTCGGGTGAGGGTGAGGAACTTCTCAAGATGATGTCCAATTCTTCGATCACCTCCGGTCTGACCAAGGTGACTTCAGCTCCAGTGTCCCGGACACCTGTTACAGTCCAGTGACCCACTATGACTGGCTGCAAGTTGGCATTGGGTCCTTGAGGTCTCCCATTGATGAAAAGCACGGCGGAAGGGTTGCTGACTGGGTGGCCAGATGATGTCATCTTCTTCTGCTCCAGGCACTGTGTTCGCAGATGGCCAGGTTTGCCAAAGGTGTAACACCTGCGGTTATGAGTCAGGCCTGGTTTGACGCCAGGGATTGCAGTTTCAGACCACTGAGAGGCTTGGTTGGCCTGCAGAGGAGGGGTTGCCGTGTGCAATTTTCCCCCTTTGCAGCCAGTCGGTGGAGCTTTGCGATGGTCTGATACCCGAGTACTGATGAAGGTATCGGCCAGGTCTGCTGCAGCTTTAGCAGAATCGAGCTTCTGCTGTATCACAAACTGTCTGACATCTGGAGGACAGATGTGCAGCAGCTGATCTTCGATCAAGAGATCTTCCAGGGCCTCAAAAGAAGTGGCTTTCAAGCCCCTAGTCCACTGTTGGAATGTGGTACGTAAACGGCTTACCACATCCATATAAGGGTCACCTGGCCCTTTATGCAGGGACCTAAACCGTTTTCGGTATACTTCAGGGGTCATTCGATACTTCTGAATGATTTTATGGCTTTTATGGCTTCGTAATCCTCGTCCTGCTCCACTGGCAGGTCGACATATGCATCCAGGGCCTTGCCTCGTAGCCTTGGTGTCAGGTCCTGTGTGCTGGGGCAAATGGTACTGATGGCAAGTTTTTTTCAAATGACAGTAGATACACGTCAATGTCACTGTCCTTTTCCATGACTGGAAATTTAGCGGCTGGGCTTGCAGGCAGAGCGGTGTCCCTGTGCTCTAGGGATCCGAGGTTCTGACCCTGTCGGTGCTGCTGTTGGAGTCTCAGCATCTCCAATTTGTGCCAACAATCAGCCTCCCTCTGCGCAGCCTCTCTCTCAGCCCAGCGTTCCTCTCTCTCAGCCTGGCATTCCAGAAACTGCAGGTACATCACAGGATCCATTTCGCTGATGCGCTGGAGTGTTTCCTGCATTTGAGGAGAGTAGTATTCCCGGTTCAGTCCCTCTTTGCTCATCCTGTGAGGTCGTTGAGTCTGAACCACTTGCCTCTGGAGTATCGGGAACCATTTTAGCTTCAAGTTCCCCCAAGTTCAGGTCTGCTCGGATATCGTACTCCTGTAGGGCCTTTATCATGTCTTTACTAGATTTGTTGCTGGCATCAAGGCCTCTTGTAGTACACTCAGCAGTCAGGTCATCTTTGTTCATCTTATACACTGATGGCCCAGACATTTTGCAAGCAGAAAAGAGAGAACAGAAAGCAGAGATAGAAAGGAGCTGTAGGGAGGAGTTGTTGCTGTATGTCTCTTTAAAAACAAAAAATATGCACCAGCTTGTCTCTAAGGACTGTTTCCAAAAAAGTTACAATCCTTCAGTGCAGAGGTAGTTCCTAATAATGCACTGAATGCTCTTAAGGCGAAACTATACCACTGCTGCCAACCAGTATGTGATGAACGCGGGTATCAGATCGATGCCCTCCTCCCCGATGGGCGACCGAGGACCCCCCTAATCTAACACCGCACTTGTCATGAACGTAACAATGCCACTCTCAGCTGCTTTCAGCACAAAGATTCCCCAGTTTGCGGGACCACCGTCTAAATGTCAGCCGCCTGAGAGCGATTGTTACCGGGCGAATTCAAACAATTAACCCTTTCACTGCCACCACCTCTATTGGAGCCAGAGGAGCTCAAACTTTCAGCAATACCAGTATTTCAGAATAACCACCTGTAACACACGCTGTCACCGCAGACAGGTATATACAGATGTGTTATTTTAAAAAAAAAGCGCTCTTCAAAAGGAACAGATTCGTGATAGTTGCATTAAGAGCTTTAGGGACAAAATAAACACTTTTCAAAATAAGGTTTAATAATGAAAAGGTCAAGTTTTAGGTGCAGTAAAATATTTACAGAAAAATAAAAGAAAGTTGCAAAATACTGAGACAAAATATACAGAAAAGTAACAAAATGAAATATCTGCATTTGAAATGTCTGTGCCTAATCAGTGTTTTGAAGATTATTTTCTGGTTCTCTGATGTTGCTTCATTGATGGTAATTGAGAACTGACAATTGATCTTGGCAATCCCTTTTTCTCTGGGTGACAAGGGGTGGAGCCAAATGCCCCTGACCATTCACATGAGTGGGCAGTTTCTTAGACAATGTCCAGGGCAGGCCATTGCGATGCATGCTTTTTAATTTACACGTAGTTTATGAAAATCATATCTCATGATTGAGCCGCCCGGCAAATTTCACAGTAAGAAATTCAATCTCAGCATGCATAAAGCTTTCAAATGACTCCAAACATGAGAGTTCTGAGACCTTCTAGGACCCTGGAAACGGAACATACTAGTTCTATCCCTCCTTGGGTAACAAGGGGGGAATGTTTATACTTGAATAATGCAGGCCAAAATTCTACATTGAAATATGTATGTTTTATCACTATGGCATGCTCCAAGCTGAAGTTATGACTGTATGTAAGTTTTTCTAACTTTTCATGTTGTTTCAGAGTTACTGAAAAGGTCAGGATTGCTTGGGTAATTTACAGTGTCGCATGTCCAAACATCAGTTCAGTTTATGGCTGTTTAAGATAAACAAACAGGCCTCTTCTTCATGACTGGCCATAAACCACGATCAGATGGCCCCCTTTGAAGTTGATCTGGCCAGAAAGGGAGGGTGTGGAAATGAGGCGTTTTGTCCTACGTTCAATCTGCAATGGCTGACCATCACAAAATAGAGTTGCTTTCTAATGTGGGGGCAGCCTTGCTTGTGTCGCACACTTTATCATTACACCCCTCCCTTCGGAGACTGGGCCACAGGACAGTATTCCAACATGATAACGACCCCAAACATACCTCCAAGATGACCAATGCTTTGCTAAAGAAGATGAGGGTAAAGGTGATGGACTGATCAAGCATGTCTCCAGACCTAAACCTTATTGAGCATCTGTGGGGCATCCTCAAACGGAAGGGGGAGAAGAGCAAGGTCTCTAACATCCACCAGCTCCATGATGTCATCATGGAGGAGTTGAAGAGGACTCCAGTGGCAACCGGTGAAGCTCTGGTGAACTCCATGCCCAAGAGGGTTAAGGCAGTGCTGGAAAATAATGGTGGCCAGGCACACAATATATTGACACTTTGGGCCCAATTTGGACATTTTCACTTAGGGGTGTACTCACTTTTGTTGCCAGCGGTTTAGACATTAATGGCTACACTCACTACTTTACATTGTAGCAAAATGCCATTTCTTCAGTGTTGTCACATGAAAAGATATATTTACAAAAATGTGAGGGGTGTACTCACTTTTGTGAGATACTGTATGTAGGACCATCAATTTACGCAGCACTTTTTACATACATTGTACCGTCACATCAGTCCCTGCCCTCAAGGAGCTTACAATCTAAGGTCGCTAACTCACATTCATACATACACATACTAGGGCCAATTTAGACAGGGACCAATTAACCTACCAGCATGTCTTTGGAGTGAGGGAGGAAACCAGAGTATAAAAAAGACAAGGCGCACCAGACCTAAGTGCAGTATGCCAAGAAAAATAGGATTTTTTGACTTAGCGTAAAACCCTTTTCTCTGAGTTCATTGACGGAAGCAGCCTCTTATTCTTGACATGTGGTGTTTATGCACCTTTCACTAGGAGTGGACTAGGCAGAACGTAGTTCAGCTAAAAGCAGACACAGCCCCTCCCAGGGGACAGTGCTCACTTGGCATAACCCCTCCTGCCCTGCTCAGCAACTCAGTTCGTAACAAGTAGTACAAACTCAAACAAACAAAGAGGGGTGGGTGCTGCGTCTTTCAATGAACTCAGAGAAAATGATTTTATGGCAAGTCAAAAAATCCTATTTTTCTCTTTCGCTTATTGACGGACACAGCCTCTTATTCTTGACATGTTGGGATGTCCCAAAGCAGTGTCACAACGAGGGGTGGGCAACAACAACAGTACCTAACAGAAGAGTGCTCCGAGAGGTGCCAGACGCGCCTCACACCACCGCCTGAGGGCGCTGCAACGTCAACTCTAAAATTTTGAAAAAGTGTGCACCGAGGTCCAAGTGGCCTCCTTGCACACCTGAGAAACAGACGCCTGATGTCGGAAAGCCCAGGAAGTACTAATCACCCTGATAGAGTGAGCTGTGACCAGAAAGGGGGGCTCCTGGCCCTGAGCAGCATACGCACGGGTCACTATCTGTTGTATCCAATGGGAAATACTGGCTGACGAGGTCGTCATCCCCTTGCGCGGACCATCCACTGCGACAAAAAGTGCGTCCGACCTCCGAAAAGAGGCAGTGGCCGCCAGATACACCTGCAGAGCCCTAACCACATCCAGGGAGTGCAAAGCAACCTCCTTAGGATGAGACGGGCACGGACACAGCGAAGGGAGGACAAATGTCCTCATTGATGTGAAAAGAAGAAACCACCTTCGGTGAGAATGGCGCAAAACCACCTTGTCCCTAGGTAGGACCAAGTACGGGACCTACAGGACAGAGCCGCCAGCTCAGACACCCGCCTAGCGGATGTAATAGCCACCAGGAAAGCCCCTTTCTGTGAAAGTAGCTTCAGGGAAATCCCCCTGATATTTTCGAAAGGCAGCTTCTGAAGCACTGAGAGGACCAGATTAAGGTCCCAAAGCACCATAGACACCCGTACCTGGGGAGCGGCATGACAAACCCCCTGGACAAAAGTACGAATCAATGAATGCGTCGCCAACGGACACTGAAAAAGAATCGCTAGGGCAGAAATCTGTCCCTTAAGCGTGCTCAATGCCAACTTGTGATCTAGGCCTTGCTGAAGGAAGGCCAGCACCCGAGCCACTGAAAAAGAACGGGGGTTCCATCCCCCCGCCTCGCACCACATAATGTAAGCCTTTTAGGTGCGGTGATAGACCTTACGCGAAGTGGCCTTACACGCTTATGAGCATAGTGGGAATTACGGACTCGGAGAGTCCCCTATCTTTTAACACCTGGGACTCAATAGCCAGGCCATTAAAGCCAACAAGGGTAAAGCAGGGTGCAAGATGGGTCCCTGTGAAAGTAGGTCCTCGCGAAGCGGGAGCCGCCAGGGAACATCGACCACCATCCGCACCACGTCGGCGTCCAAGGACGCCGAGGCCAGTCTGGAGCTACCAGGATGGTAGGAATCCCTTCTGCCTCTATCCTGCACAGTAGGCGCGGGAGCAGCAGAAGCAGAGGAAAGGCATAGAGCAGTCGGTACCGAGACCACGGAGCCATGAGGGCATCCACCGCGTCTGCCAACGGATCCCTTGTTCTGCTAACGAAGGCCTGCACCTTCCGATTGAGCCGGTACACCAGTAGGTCCACGTCTGGCGTGCCCCACTTTTGACAAATCTGGCGGAACACCTCGGGGTGCATGGACCACTCTCCCTGATCCAGGCTCTTGCGACTGAGGTAGTCCGCCTGCCAATTTTCGACGTCCGGAATGTGAACGGCGGAGATGGCAGGCACGTGAAGCTTTGCCCACCGCAAAATGTGGGCTACTTCCGATGCCGCTGCCGCGCTCCTCGTTCCGCCTTGATGATTCACGTAAGCCACTGCCGTGGCGTTGTCTGACTGGACCCAAACAGGATGACCGTGCAACCTCCCCAACCAGTGGGAGAGGCAAAACCTGATCGCTCGAAGCTCCAGCACATTGATCGGGAGACGGGACTCCTCCAGGGAACAGCGACCTTTGGTCGACAACAGCCCCAGGATCCCCCCAGCCGAATAGGCTGGCATCTGTCATGACCACCGTCCATTCCACAGGTAGAAACGACTTCCCCAGCCCCAAGGCGGGCCCGCAACCACCAGGCAAGGGAACCTCGAGTCCGGTGATCCAACCTGATCACCCGATCCAGGGATAACGGAGACTTGTCCCACCGCAGCAGAATTGCCCGCTGCAGGGACCGGGTGTAACTCTGGGCATAGGGGACTGCCTCGAAGGTGTAAACCATCAGCCCCAACACCCTCATGCAGAATCTGAGAGAGGACCACTGCTAGGACAGCAGGGCCCATACCGCAACTTGGAGCGTCAATACCTTGGCGGCAGGGAGAAACACCTTCGCCTGCTCCGTGTCCAGGTCCAAGCCCAGATATTCCAACCGGCGCAACGGAATCAGTACAGACTTCGGAAGGTTGATCACCCCGCCGAAGTCCCACAGGAAACTGAGGGTGATGGCCACACTGTCCCTCAAAGCTGAGGCCGACTCCGCCCGCAGGAGGAGGTTGTTGAGATATGCCACCACAGCTATGCCCCTCTGCCGCAGCAGAGCCAGCACTGGGGCTAAGAGCTTGGTGAAGACCCATGGGGCTGAGGCCAGACCGAACGGAAGGGCCACAAACTGGTAGTGGAGATCCCCTACAACAAAGCGCAGAAAGCGCTGGTGGCGCGCACATATGGGCATGTACAGATACACGTCCTTGATGTCCAAGGAGGCCAAGAAGTCTCCCTGACGAAGCGCCGCCACCACAGAGCAGACAGATTCCATTCTGAATTTCTGCGCCCTCACAAAGAGGTTAAGAGCCTTTAGGTCCAAGACAGGCTTGACCCCATCTTTTCAAACCGGAACCACAAAAAGATTTGAATAATAACCACGGAAATGTTCCACAGCGGGAACCGGAACAATCACCCCCTGACAGAGCAGGACTTGCACGGCCCCAAACAGGGCCTGCCGTCACCCCGGGGGAAGCCTCAGATTGGAGGCAAAGAACCTGTCCAGGGGATGGGTACGTAACTCTATCTTGTACCCGGACTAAACCACCTCGCGCCCCAGATATCCGCGATACGAGAGGTCCACCGGTCCGAGAACGGCAAGAGCCGCCCCCCCACCCGAACCACGGGCGGGGGCAATCCATCATTCGGAGGGGGACTTCTCCGCCTTCTCGGTCTTACGCTGCCAGGGACGCTTCTGGCCCCCCGCGGAGGCCTTAGCGGGCTGAGAGACCTTATTCGAGGTGCGTGAGAAAACTTTTTTGAGTAGGGAAGGAAGGGCCCACTCTACGCCAGGGCTCCTTGCCCCTTCTGGGCTTCGGGAGTAACATACTCTTCCCCCCAGTGTAATCCTTGATGATCTCATCCAGGGAAGCCCCAAAAGGACGACCACCCTCAAACGGCAGGTCCATCAGGCCCTTCTTTGATGCCTGGTCCCCCGACCAACATCTAAGCCACAGCAGACGTCTAATGATGACTGCGAACATGGACAGTTTCGACAGCATGGGAGCCATGTCGAGGGCCGCATAGCAGAAGTGCTTAAGACCCTGAATCAGCTGGTCCACCATCTGCACCGGTTCCGGAGGGGCCTGTAGAGTCACCAAAGCCTGGTGCACAATGGCTGCCCATTCCGTAAGTGCCTGTGCCACAAGCGCCGAAGTCAGCGCCGGCCTCATGGCCGACCCTGCGACCAGGAACATTGCCTTGGATACCGCCTCAGTCCTCCTATCGGCCGTGTCCTTAAAGGATGTAGAGCCCTCCATCGGAATAGCGGTCGCCTTGTTCAGACGGGCCACGGGTGGGTGCACCATTGGGGGCTTCCACTTCTGCAACAGGGTATCCTCAAAGGGATAACGCACAGAAAAATGTTTAGGCATGGCGAATGAACCCTGAGGTCGTTGCCACTCCTTGTAAACAAACTGATCAAAGTATGAAAAATAATTAGGTGTCTGGGCCGGCTGATGCGACCCAAAATCGTACGGCACCCCCTGTGTCGCAGCCGGGCCCAGTTTCAGCGTCTCACGGACCGCAGAGACAAATGAGCCCACCAGAGCCCGCTCACGGGCCGCGGTGGCCCCGAGGGCTCATCCCCATCATCAGAGGGGTCCCCGAGCTCGCCCTCCGACAACTCCAGGGGGGTCCCGACACCGCGGAGCCCCCCTCCGGCTCCGAGTCTTCACCAGAGGACGGGGTGGCCGTTTCCTCGCCACCCCACGGTCACGGATCGGCTCCACCCGGGAGAAGAATTCTTCCAGGATGGCCGTCAATTTGTCCAGCGGAACCACAGGTCCCAGCGCTCCCTGATCCCCACCGGAGACACCTGACTAGGAAGCACCTGCTTCAGCCGCCATTGCACCGCACCCCGGGAAAAGACACCCACCGGCCAGACTGGACCGTGCATCCTACACCACCCCGCAAGCTGCCGCACTAGGGCCCCAAAGGCTCCCAAGAGGACTCACCACACCAACCTGGGTGCTGCTGCTGTAGCTGCCTGTAACCACCCTGCTGCTGCTGCTCCGTGTCCCCCACATGTAGGATGGCTCTTCCGGCCCGATCCGGCACCAAGAGAACCAGGACCGCCCATCCAGCCAGCGAATCTGAGGCCAGGACACGGCGAACAACACAAAGATGGCTGCCGTGTGCACTAGAGGCCAAAACCAGCGGCCGGCTACAGGAAAATGGCGGCCCAGTACTGACATACCAACCGCCCGCAGCCCACCCAAGGGAACGCAGCCAGGCAGGGGGAGACTTCAGCCCGGGGGGTTGTAGTATGGCAATACTAAGGGGTAGGGAGGATCAAGCCCACCTATACCCGCAGAAGGGGGACACCACCCTCCTCCCCCCCGCACCCCGCAGGGGGGGGGAGAAGTGCACTCACACTCTGGACGGGCGGAGCGGGTAGCCACCCGAGGCAGACCTGCCACCCCGCCGGTTCGGGGGAGCTGCCGGCCACGCAACACCCGTGATGCGAGGCCCGGGTCCCAGTCCTAGGTGTGCTGGCGGGACGTTTAACCCGCCGGCCGCTCCGCACAGAACGAGGCCCGGCGCGGCCGACCCCACGTACCGCTAAGGGTCGGTTCGCATCCATTAGCCGCGCTGGGGAGACTCCCTGGATCTAGGATATCCAGCCTGTCACCCAGCCGGCTACTTGATTGCATTCTGCATCAGAAGTCTTGGGAAAAAAGAAAAAACGGGGAACCGCAGATCCCAGCAGGGGGCCAGGTCCTACTCCTTGCACTAGGCAGTTGCTGAGCAGGGCAGGAGGTGTTATGCCAAGTGAGGACTGCCCCCTGGGAGGGGCTGTGTCTGCTTTTAGCTGAACTATGTTCTGCCTTGTCCACTCCTAGTGAAAGTTGCATAAACCCCACATGTCAAGAATAAGAGGCTGCGTCTGTCAATGAACGAAAGAGAAAATTGAATTAATTTAAAAACAGCCAAATGGGTACTCACACAGGAAGGGTAAATACAAGCGTGTCATGCTAAGGTGCAAGAAGGTCTAGAACCGGTGGGCTGTTTCACTCTTCCTCGGCAGGTGCGAATGTAGATGCTGATGCCGCGTGTGTACAGATGGCAATGAGGGATAGGACCGACCGGCCGGCCGTCCACGGTCCGCCACACTATGCATGGATTCAGCTATGGAATGCACCAATGCTGGAACCCGGAAGTCCGGAGAACCCAGAAGTGACGCTCAGACCCAAAGGATAGTGGAAGCAAGGGGCGCTGTTCTAGGCAGCCTGAGTGACATGCCTATGTCTTTATTGGCCGCTATATACGGACAAAAATTATCAAATCTATACAGCACAAATTGTGCCAGCATGCTTATGATTATACAGATTATTATAATTTTACAAATCATTATAATAATAGAGGCTAAAATGAAAGTGTATAAAATAAATATTTCAGACATAGTGCATGGGATTTGATGATTAAAATGATAAATTTAATTATCTACTATGTTGAAAGCACCAAGAATACATAAATTAATACTAAAAAATCCATTAATCAAGACAATATATGAATTAATAAAAAAAAAAAAAAAAACTAAAAATCCAAAAAAGTAACAGTAAGATTTTTCTCATTGCATGCCACAACCCTGTATTGACTGTATAAATATTATTGCTCAGTGGGGTTAACTATACCATTGTGAAACTGAATATAATAATTACCTGTTGTACTCAGCCCCTCTGAAAAGATTTAAAGGGTTGCGCCACACCTTGCATTCTGAAAAGGTAAAATTATTGGTTGTAAGATTTGATGGTAAAGGACAAGTTTTCACACTTCTTGAGAAAACTGTATTGACCTGCACAGTTCAGCTTAGCTATGCAATGAGTAAACATGGTGTGCCCCAAGTACATTCATAATTACAAACTACACACAGACATAAGATGTTCTTTTTTTTTATTTTAATCACTAAAACAGGCTATTAAGATTTGGATAGAGTGGTGAGAAGTTAGATTTGTCAGGATTTTATTGCTGTCTGGGCCCCCATTGAGAAGATTCACCCTTTCTAATTGTCCTGATCACCAATGCCACTGGAAATATAAATGAGGGTAAATCTAAAAATTGTCACAAAAGTGCCACCAGCAATGGAGTAGAGAGGAAATTTTCCAATGGGGCAACTGTCCAAGGTGGATTTCTCTTTTGAAAATCTATCCCATCACTTTCTATTGAGTCTACAGAACAGGAAGTGAAAAGAACCCTCTCTAATGAGTAACAGTTGGCATAAAAAAAAACGTAACATTGGTTTTAACCCTTAGCTGCTCTATTCAAAATGAAAAAAAAAAGTTTTAGCTTTAGATCAATTGGATCTCTTATACTGTAAATGTATATCTGAAATATAATTGAAAACACCAAACCTTCCCTTTAAGACACTCAAATAATTATACAGAATATGTATAGCTATTTTCTGTACCTATAAGTAGAATTTCAACATTAGTTGGCACTGTTATATGTGTACAGTATATTGTGAATTAATCTTTTTGGCAGATAAAACCTTTATATGTTCCTCCCAAGTCTGGCAAGTACTTCATGATGCCTATGATTAGCCACAATCCTTCAAAAAACTCAATACAAGAGGAAAGGACTATATATCTTGTTTATTTAATATAGCCCATCTCCCAATGTCCTTAATATCATTTTCTTTATTGTTTAAAAACAGAGGTATCTCCCAAAACTGCAGGAGGCTGAGTGGTGCTGTGACTAACGTAATGCTTAAAGTGGATGTAAACCCTCCATATAACCAGTGAAGTGAACAGCCTCAGATGATACACAGGGATGAAACAAATCTCCATATAAAAGTATTACATGTATATCTGCTGTCTTCTTCTGTATATATCCTTTAGAAATTGCAGATCCTGTTAACATTTTTCTCTTCCTGGTAACCTCTAGGAGTGGATTGCTGGAATACAGACAAGACAGCTGATTGGAGAAAAGGCACACACCCCCTCTCCTCATAAGTAAAGGGAGAAAGCAATGTGCTTAGCTCTACTTTTAGACAGCAATTTCTCTGCTGATCTAGTTATAGCAACCTCCTCCGACACACACGTCTATCTCCAGTCTTGGAGAACGTGTGAGAAGTTATCAGGTTGATAACAGAGGGACTGAATAGGAGACAGCTAGGAGTCTAAGTGCTTTGAAGAGAGAAAAAAAACACTGCAGATCTATGTGCCCAGCTCAAACTTCATGTATCGGGTTTACATCCACTTTAAGGGAAAAAAATGTTGGGAACAAATTGGCATAGTAGGAGTACTGTTGGAAGAAAGAGCATCTGATGGTGCTGATATAATGAAGAGTTTATTAAAACTTTCTCAGAAAGCTATGACTCAATTAATTAATTTTTGCATTCTCAAAGCAGGCTTTTAATATGGTTAAAAAAAAAACCACTGCAATTTAGCTGTCCATCGAAATGATTTGTTTGTTTCAAAGACTTCAGTAAAGAATACAATAGTGCCGGGTCTGGAAAGGTCTAAAATTGTCAGTTCATAAGTCATTCACATCGAATGATTTTACATTACTAGGCTGTCTAATCCTCTACAGTTTAGCAGACGACACCAGGCTGGTCAGACATGCAAAACATAATACAAAAGAAACTCTACAAAAAGATATTTTGTTTTTTTTTTATAATCACAGTAAAATTCTCACAGAGTTCACAGGAGGGAAAGGGGGACAAAAAAATGACAGATGGGCCCTACGAGTCAAGCTAAGCCCCCCTAGTAAATCCTATTCTTACTGAGCTCACTTGGGGCATAGGATGACTATACATTGATGATGCATACATTGCATCAGTCTTACTGTGTCCCCCTAATGAACAATAAGAGGAAAGCCTTCATTTTATAGTGGTTACATATGTAAAGCTTTAGAGCTGCACTTTCTTCAATTACTGATTTAAATGAAAGCAAAATGTCCCAAATTAAAATAATGTCTACATGTTATGAAGGTTTTTAAAAGCATTATTCAGATACTAGGAATTTACAGTGAAAATATAGAAATAAGTATTTTATGCCACATAATGTAATTGCAATTCCGAGGTGTCTAGAAGAAAAGAGACATGATGTGCACTCACTAAGAATTACATTGAGTCACTACGGCTCATCTAACACCCGTGACCCTAACTGAGTCAGTCAAATGGAAACCAGACTGTGGAACTTCTGCTTTTTTAGGTCCAGTCAGTGTGTATTGCTGAGGATTTTCAGACCATTCAGTAATGCCACATGATAATGTCACTAACTGTTCCATTCATCTGCAGTATGTAATAATTTTGGAAATGCTTGTGCCATTTCCAGTCACTATCAATCAGTCACCTGACAAAGCTTGCCTGCTGGTTTCGCTGCCTGTAGTGTTGAAAGAGAAACCATCTGCAGAGACTCCTTGATCGATTCCTCCCATCAGCGGCCGTAAATGGTTTACAGACACTTGCTCAATGAAAGATGTTCCGTATTTCCGGAAGTAACACCATTCAAAAATCTAAAATATAAGAAACAGGTAAACAAATTCATAATGAAGTTGACTATATTTATTTCTGGTTTCCCTATCAGCTCAACTGAATGTAGCTTTGTATACACCAATCAGATATAACATTACCGCTGACAGGTAAGGTGAATAACATTGATTATGTCGTTATAATAGGATTTGAAGTGGGTAGATTATATTAGGCAGCAGGTGAACATGTTTTGCCTGAAGTTGATGTGTAGAAAGCAGAAAAAAAAATGGGCTTTCCTAAATATTTGAGCGACTTTGACAAGAGCCAATTGTAATGGTTAGAAGACTGGGTCAGAGCATCTCTAAAACTGCAACTCTTGTGTAATATTCCCAGTCCGCAGTGGTCAGGACCTACCAAAAGTGATACAAGGAAGGAAAACCAGCAAACCAGCGGCAGGATCATGGGTGGCCAAGGTTCATTGATGGATGTGGGGAGCAAAGGCTGGCCCATGTAATATGATCTATTAGAATAGCTACTGTAGCTCAAATAAGTTAATGCTGGCCCTGAAAAAAATTGTGTCTGAACACAGTGCATTGCAGTTTGTTGTGTATGGTCCTGCATGGACACAGACCAGTCAGGGTGTCCATACTGACCCATGTTCATATCCAAAAGCTCCTACAATGGGGATGCCAGCATCAGAACTGGACCACAGAGCAACGGAAGAAGGTGGCCTGGTCTGATGAATTTAACCACATCAATACTGGGCACAAAAACCCCTTCCTGTCCAGGCCATTTTTCAGCTTTCAGCACTATCACACTTTGAATGACAATTACTCAGTCATGCAACACTGTACCCATATGAAATTTGTGTCCTTTTTTCACACAAATAGAGCTTTCTTTTGGTGGTATTTAATCACTAGTGGGTTTTTTATTTTTTGTGCTATAAATAAAAAATGATTGGAAATTTTGTTTCTGTCAAAAAATTTAGCAAATTAGTGATTTTTCTTCATAAATTTTGGCCAAATTTTATACTACTACATATCTTTGGTAAAAATAACCCAAAATTGGTGTATATTATTTGGTCCTTGTGAAAGTTATAGAGTCTACGGGCCAGTTCACACTGAGGCGATCCTAGGCGATTTGCGATCCGACTTGTGTCGCCCCAATTCGCCTCAAATCGCCTGACATCAGAAATTCCATTGGAATGAAAGAGCCGTCTTAATATGCGCTACTCAAGTCCAAAGCGATTACAAAAAAGGTTCCTGTACTATTTTCAAGGCGAATTGAGCCCATAGAAGTCAATGGAAGTTCGCTTCCAAGTCGGATCCCCATCTATGAAGAAGCGACTTTCCAGGAAGAAGAACATAATTTTGCCAGAAAACACATCTCTCATGTCCCAGGTACTCGTGCTGAAATCGCCTGAAATCTCAGAAGTCGCGTCGCAATCGCGCCACTTCGCCTTTTCAAATCGCCTAGCAAAGTCACCCCGAAGTCGGATCGCCTCAGTGTGAACCGGCCCTACAAGCTATGGTGTCAATCATTGAAAATTGATCACACCTGATGTACTGAAGGCCTATCTAATTTCTTGAGACTCTAACAAGCCAGTAAAATACAAATACCCCCCAAATGACCCCTTTTTGGAAAGTAGACATTCCAAGGTATTTAGTAAGAGGCATGGTGAATTTTTTGAAGTTGTAATTTTTTCCCACAATTCTTTGCAAAATGAAGATTTTTTTTTCTTTTTTTTTTTTCACAAAATTGTCATTGTAACAGGTCATTTCTCACACACAGCATATGCATGCCACAAATTACACCCCAAAACAAATTCTACTATTCCTCCTGAGTATGGCGATACCACATGTCTGAGACTTTTTCACAGCCTGGTCACATGCAGAGGCTCAACATGCAGGGAGCGCCGTCATGAAGACCTATCACATTTGGAAGGCCCTGGAGCACCAGGACAATGGAATTGCCCACAAAATGACCCCATTCTGGAAAGCAAACACCCCAACGAATAATCTATGAGGCATAATGAGTCTTTTGAACAGTTAATTTTTTTCCAGTAGTTATTGGAAAATGTGGGAAAAAAAATGAAAACACATTTTATTTACACAAAGTTGTCCATTTATAAGATATTTCCAACACATAGCATGTACATAGCAAAAATGACACCCCAAAATACATTCTGCTATTCCTCCTGAGTATGGCGATACCACATGTGTGAGACTTTTACATAGCCTGACCACATACAAAGGCTCAACATTGAATTAGCACCTTCAGGCGTTCTATAAGCATAAATTACACATCTCATTTCTCAACCCCTTATGACACTTTTGAAGGTCCTGGAGCACCAGGACAATGGAATTGCCCACAAAATTACCCCATTTTGGAAAGAAAACACCCCAATGTATAATCTATGAGGCATAATAAGTCTTTTGAACATGTAATTTTTTTCCAGTAGTTTTTGGAAAATGTGGGAAAAAAATGAAACCGCATTTTTTTGCGTCCATTTATATGATATTTCCAACACATAGCATGTACATAGCAAAAATGACACCCCAAAATACATTCTACTACCCCCGAGTATGGCGATACCACATGTGTAAGACTTTTACACAGTCTGGCCACATACAGAGACCCAACATTGAAGTAGCACCTTCAGGCGTTCTACGAGCACAAATTACACATCTCATTTCTCAACCATCTACCTATTACACTTTTGAAGGTCCTGGAGCACCAGGACAATGGAATTGCCCACAAAATGACCCCATTTTGGAAAGCAAACACCCCAACGTATAATCTATGGTGCTTACTGAGGAAAAAAATGAAAACGCTTTTATTTTTACACAAAGTTGTCGATTTATAAGATATTTCCAACACATAGCATGTACATAGCAAAAATGGCACCCCAAAATACATTCTGCTACTCCTCCTGAGTATGGTGATGCCAAATGTGAGAGACTTTTACAGGTGATGTTTACTCATGGGTGTGACGGTCACTGACAGGTGATTGGCGATGGTCACTGATGGGTGACTGGTGGTAGTCACTGATGGGTGGCGGGTGACTGGCGGTGGTCACTGATGGGTGACGGGTGTCTGGCGGTGGTCACTGATGGGTGATGGGTGTCTGGTGGTGGTCACTGATGGATGACAGGTGAATGGTGGTGGTCACTGATGGGTGACTGGTGGTGGTCACTGATGGGTGACTGGTGGTGGTCACTGATGGGTGACGGGTGACTGGCTGTGATCACTGATGGGTGACGGGTGACTGGCTGTGGTCACTGATGGGTGCCGGGTGTCTGGTAGTGGTCACTGATGGGTGATGGGTGTCTGGTGGTGGTCACTGATGGGTGACTGGTGGAGGTTACTGATGGGTGACAGGTGACTCGTGGTGGTCACTGATAAGTGATGGATGACTGGTGGTGGTCACTGATGGGTGACTGGCGGTGGTCACTGATGGGTGACGGGTGTCTGGCGGTGGTCACTAATATGTGACAGGTCACTGGCGGTGGTCACAGATGCGTGACAGGTGACTGGCGGTGGTCACTGATGGGTGACAGGTGACTGGCGGTGGTCACTGATGGGTGACGGGTGACTGCCGGTGGTCACTGATGGGTGACGGGTGTCTGGCGGTGGTCACTAATATGTGACAGGTCACTGGCGGTGGTCACAGATGCGTGACAGGTGACTGGCGGTGGTCACTGATGGGTGACAGGTGACTGGCGGTGGTCACTGATGGGTGACGGGTGACTGCCGGTGGTCACTGATGGGTGACGGGTGTCTGGCGGTGGTCACTAATATGTGACAGGTCACTGGCGGTGGTCACAGATGCGTGACAGGTGACTGGCGGTGGTCACTGATGGGTGACGGGTGACTGGCGGTGGTCAATGATGGGTGACTGCCGGTGGTCACTGATGGGTGACGGGTGTAGGTCACTGGCGGTGGTCACAGATGCGTGACGGGTGACTGCCGGTGGTCACTGATGGGTGACGGGTGTCTGGCAGTGGTCACTGATGGGTGACGGGTGTCTGGTGGTGGTCACTGATGGGTGACTGGTCACGGTCACTGATGGGTGAAGGGTGACAGGCCACAGGTGACTGGCGGTGGTCACTGATGGGTGACAGGCCAAGGTCAGTGTTGGGTGACAGGCCACGGTCAGTGATGTGTGGCGGTTGACACACCACGTTAACTAATGGGTGACGGGTGACACGCCACGGTCACTGACAGGTGACACGCCACGGTCAGTGACAGGTGACACTCCACGGTCACTGTCGGGTGACACGCCATGGTCACTGACGGATGATAGGTGACACGCCAGGTCACTGACAGGTGACACGCCACAGTCACTGATGGGTGACACGGTCACTGGCAGGGTGAGAAGCCACGGTCACTGACGGGTGACACACCACGGTCACTGACGGGTGACACGCCACGGTCACTGACGGGTGACACGCCACGGTCACTGACGGGTGACACGCCACGGTCACTGACGGGTGACACGCCACGGTCAGACGGGTGACATGCCACGGTCACTGATGGGTGACACGCCACAGTCACTGACACAGTCACTAATAGGTGACAGATGACAGGCCACGGTCAGTGACGGGTGACACGCCACTGTCGCTGATGGGTGATGGGTGACAGGCCACGGTCACTGACGGGTGACGGGTGACAGGCCACGGTCACTGACGGGTGACCCGTCAGTGACCGTGGCTGTCACCCCATATGCCCCCATGACGTCGTCCCAGAACGAGAGGCTTACCACTCCGCCGTCATATGACGGTGGAGCGGTAGGCAAGTGGTTAAGAATGGTTTGAGGAAAACAACGCGTTTAAGATGTTGACAAATTCCCCAGGTCTCAATCCAATTGAGCATCTGTGGGATGAGCTGGAAAAACAAGTCCGATCTATGAAGACCCCACCTCATAACTTACAGGGCTCAAAGGATCTGATACTGATGCCAAATACCAATACCACAGCGTACCTTCAGAGATGTAGTGGACTCTGTGCCTCAACGGGTTATGGTGGGTGGCCACAATGTTACAGAATATAGATAATCAGTGTAGTGAAAAGAAAAAGTGTGAAAACACTATCTATTAGGGCTCATGCACATGGGCATATGACATAAAATAGATCTGTATTTCTGCATTTGGAAGTCATGAGTGTTGTGTAAAGCCACCTGAACAAACAAATTACAGGATACGGTTGTTTGAAGGTATTCGCAGTTCTGAGCGTAAATGTGCACATGTGTGGACATATGCACCTGGACGAAAAAAGGCTGCACCCAGGGGCTTATGTCTTTACATGTTTACCCTCAGAGCTGCGTATACCTGCACACATCAATATCCTGTAATTCATTTTTACAGGCAGCTGTATCAAACACCTGTGGAGCCGGAGTGCCAAAATACAGTAATTTTTTTCTGTTACAGTTGTGCTCATAAGTTTACATACCCTGGCAGAATTTATGATTTATTGGTCATTTTTCAGAGAATATGAATGATAACACAAAAACATTTCTTTCACTTATGGTTAGTGTTTGGCTGAATCCATTTATTATCAATCAACTGTGTTTACTTTTTAAATCATAATGACAACAGAAACTACCCAAATGACCCTGATCAAAAGTGTACATACCCTGTTGATTTTGGACTGATAACATGCACACAAGTTGACACAAAAGGGTTTGAATGGCTTTTAAAAGGTAACCATTCTCATCTGTTTGCTTGTAATTAGTGTGCATGTATAAATGGTCAATGAGTTTCTGGACTCCTGACAGACCCTTGCATTTTTCATCCAGTGCTGCACTGACGTTTCTGGATTCTGAGTCACTCGTGCTCGTACTTGGCAGAAGCGTGGTGGTGCGGTCCGGGGCGGCAACGTGCTGGCGGTGCGGTACAGGAGGATGAGACAGAAGGATGGTCGGGGTGCAGGCAGGGTCGGCAATGTGCAGGCAGCAGAGGTACACAGGATCAGGCAGGAGAATAGTCGTAGACAGGCCCGGGGGTCGGGGCATGCGGAAAGCAACAAGTCCAAGGTAAAGCCAGGTCACAAACACAGCAAGTCTTCTCAAAGTAGATTCAGGGGTCACAAGGCACCGGAATGCTGTAGAACGGACAGCACCTGCTGCAAGGTGCTGTCTGCTTAAATGGCCGTTTTGGCGCCATTGGCGTGCACAAGCGCACAGGCCAAAACTGGTTTTCCTAACATTGCCCCCCCCCCCCCAAAGGGCAGCCTCTGGATGCCCAAACGGGCTCTCTTGGTCAGGTGTCTTCTCCAGAAGGCTCTGACCAGTTCCTTTGCTTGTAAATTCTCCTCAGGCTCCCAGGAGCTCTCCTCTGGTCCATAGCCCTTCCATTTGACCAGAAACTAAATGTTTCCTCCTCTTTTCCTACAGTTGAGGATGGCCTCGACTTTGAACTCCTCCTCTCCGTCCACCAAGACTGGTTCTGGTGGGGCTGTGTGCCCAGGGAAGAGGTCCTTGACCACAGGTTTGAGCAAGCTCACATGAAAGACCGGATGGATGCAGAGTGACGGAGGTAGCTCCAGCTCATAAGCCACTTCGTTGATCCTTCCTTAATTGGGAAAGGCCCTATTAACCTTGGCCGCATCTTTTTAGAAGGGCAGGAGAGCTTCCGATTTTTTGTGGACAACCAGACCCGCTGATCCGGTTGAAGTACTAGTTCTCCCCGCCTTCCCTAATCAAAGTTCTTTTTATTGGCCACCTGAGTCTGAGCAATAGCCTCCTGAAGGAGTTTATTGTTCCTTTTCAGGAATTGTGCAACTTCCAGGGCCGCGGGTACAGTGTTCTCAGTAGGTAAGTCAGGCATAAAGGTGGGGTGGTAACCGAGGTTTGCCCAGACTGGGGATTGCTTGAAAGCTGAATGAACTGAGATATTATAAGCAAACTCAGCTGCTGGCAGTAGGGAGTTCCAGTCATCCTGAGCGTATGAACAGTAGCAGCAGAGATAGTGCTCGAGGGTCTGGTTGGTCCTCTCCGTTTGCCCGTTAGACTGTGGGTGGTAAGCTGAGGAAAAAGCTGGGTCGATTCCCAGGACGGAGCATAGGGCTTTCCAAAAACGGGACAAAGCACCTCAATCTGACACAATGTTAGCAGGGATACCGTGTAACCGAACCACCTCTTTGATGAAGGCTTCTACGGTTTCGGCAGCTGTGGGGTGCTCTTCATGGGTATGAAGTGGGCCATCTTCGTGAGGCGGTCTACCACTAAAAGAATAGTATTGAACCCAGCTGATGGTGGTAGCTCAACTATAAAGTCCATTGAAATCTCTGACCATGGCCGTTCAGGAATGGGTAGCGGGTTAAGTAACCCCACATGTCAAATATTTAAGAAAATAATGTGCGCAAAAAAACTAAAATTCACATAATACTTCCGGATCACTGATGGTGCAAATATATCTCACAGCAGCTATGCACAAGGTTAAACATCAAACCCCAAATATAAGTATAAGCAGATAGTGCAGCGCTAAAATAGGAGTCCAAATAAGCAAATTATTCAAGGTTGAAAGGTAGTCACAGGTGTAAAAAAGTAAAAAAGTTGGGGGATCACCAATCAGCAATTTGTTCTGCATACAATATTTTTTAAGTTTAAGGATATTTAAATTTTTGGAGCTTTATGAATAAATTTAAGAAAATGTTCTCGATATTAGCAAATGTGAAAAGGTTCAAATTTTATATACATTTTATGTGTTTGCACACAATTTTTATGTAATCCAGCAGATGGCGCTAAAAAGCGTAATGGCTCAAGGGCATTATAATAGGACTTGGGCCAAAACCATTAATGTCTCCGCTATGGAGATCCGCCATGTTTTTGGTGTTCTTGGAGAATATCTAAATAAGTCTCTGTTATGGGGATCCGCCATGTTTTTGGTGGTCATCGGCTGATTTGAAAGTATATTGATGTATTTTCTAAAGACTTGCGCTGATTGGCTCTCCCGGGCTGATGTCAGGCATAAATAGATTGGTCTGTGCGTGTGGGCGTATCCCTGATGACGTCAATTCTGACTAAACCGGTAGGAGCTACGCCCGCACGCTGACCGCCCATCTGTCTCCGATCTGCGCATCTGCGCATGCGCGGCCCCATCACGGCCATTTTGCTTTCTGGTGGATACTGTGTTTGTGCTTTCTCAAAGAGGACAACAATGTGAGTTTTATTCCTTTATCATTAAACGTGTTTTAAAAAGCGGTATCACACTATTTGGGCTGTTTATCCTTTCATGTCCTGACTGGCCCTTCCATCCCTGTGACCTGGAATTACTGGGAGAGTATCGGTTGTGACAACTGGGCTCTGGAGTCATTGCAGGAGGAGGAGTGGAGGTTGCCTGGGTCCCTGTAATATATACGTAAACAAAGTGTGTTTGACCACTCTTATCAGGGGGTCACATGCTCTCTGGTAAGAGTGGAGTATTTATGGTGTGGAGTGACACCTGTTTTTCCATTCTTTTCTGACACGGATTGGGGACTTTTTTACACCTGTGACTACCTTTCAACCTTGAATAATTTGCTTATTTGGACTCATATTTTAGCGCTGCACTATCTGCTTATACTTAAGTAACCCCACATGCCTTAGACTTTTCTGTCTCGTTTTTGGCACAGACAGGACAAGCTGCCACATAGTTCTTACAATCTTCTGCTAAGCGAGGCCACCAAAATGAGCAGGAGAGTAGCTCTGCCGTCTGCCACCAAAATGCCCGGCCAACTTGAGATCATGGCAGAGGTCAAGGATGGTTAGGTGTAGCTCCTGTGGAATGCAGAGTTGGTTATTGCACCACCACTGCCCATCTTTTAATGTAAGTCCGGAGTTTGGTGGTATGGGGAGACCGGCAAGGGATCGCCTGAGCTGGGTCAGTAGGAAGCTGTGAGCAGGTAAAATCGTGTCTGGAGGAGAGTGGTTTTCCGGAACATGAAATATTTGGGATAGGGCGTCCGGCTTTACATTCTTGCCCCCCAGCCGGTAGGTAATATGCAACTGGAATCGTGAGAAGAATAGTGCCCACCTTGCTTGCCGAGGTTTGAGCCACTTAGCCGTTCGTAGGTACTCCAGGTTTTTGTGGTCTGTGAATACCAGGATAGGGTAAGAGGCTCCTTCCAAGAGGTACCGCCACTCCTCCAGGGCAGACTTAATTGCCAGCAATTCCCTGTCACCCACATCGTAATTTCTTTCTGGTGGTGAAAGTTTCCTGGAGAAGAAAGTGATGGGGTGGAGCAAGGCTTTTGGAACTAGTCTGTGAAAGGACTGCTCCTACTGCTGTTTCTGAGGCATCCACTTCAAGGGTATAGGGCAGAGCCGGGTCAGGATGCTTTAGAACAGGAGCCAAGGTGAACAACTTTTTGAGCCTGGAAAAGGCTTCTTGGGCTGCAGGAGTCCAGCGGAAGCGTACATCTTGCTTGGTAAGCTGAGTTATGGGCGAGATGACTGCTGAGAAGCCCTTAATGAATTTCCAGTACAAATTTGCAAAGCCCAAGAAGCGCTGGACTCCTTTTTTGTTGACTGGAGCTGGCCAGTCCAGAATAGCTGAAATTTTCTGTGGATCCATGGAGACTCCTGAGATGGTGATATTGAAGCCCAGAAAGGGCCCTTTTCCGCCTTAGTGTACAGGCCATGTTGCCGGAGGCGGCAAGTACGCTTTTCACATGCCGGCGGTGTTCTTCCAAAGATAGGGGAGAAAATTAAAAATTAAAATGTCATCCAAATAGACTACTACAAACTGGTCCAAAAAGTCACGAAAGATGTCGTTCACCAAGTGCTGTACCATAGCTGGGGAGTTGCACAGCCCGAACGACATCACAAGATATTCAAAGTGACCGAACCGGGTTCGGAATGCCGTTTTCCACTCATCCCCATTCCGGATGCGTATTAAGTTGCATGCCCCTCGGAGGTCTAGCTTGGTGAAGACTGTTGCTGTTCCGAGTCTCTGGAAAAGCTCAGGGACCAGAGGCAGGGGATACTGGTTCTTGACAGTAATCCGAATAAGATCCCTGTAGTCTATGCAGGGTCTCAGAGAATGGTCCTTCTTTTCGACAAAAAAGATTCCCGCCCCTGCTGGTGAGGTGGAGGGTCTGATGAACCTCTTTTCCAAGTTCTCGTCCAAGTATGCCTTGAGGGCTACCAACTCCACTTCGGACAGGGGGAAAATCCACCCGAAAGGAACGTCAGTCCCTGGTAAGAGATCAATCGGGCAATCGTAAGGTCTGTGCGGTGGGAGGAGGTCAGCCCCCTTCTTGCTAAACACGTCCAGGAAGTCGTGGTAGGGTGCTGGGAAGAGCAGGGCGGCTTTCCAGGTCGTTATTGGTATTCAGACAGAGCACAGATGGGGAAACTTCCCGGGGCTGCGACAGGCAGTGGTGGACACAGTAGGGGGAGCTGAAGCAGACCTCACCAGTTGCCCAATTAATGGAAGGATTGTGAATCCGGAGCCAGGGGAGGCCCAAGATGACTGGGAAGAGTGGGGATGGGATGGCGTCCAGTCGTAGAAATTCCAGGTGACCTCCCTCTGTGGTGGCCAGCATAGGGATAGTTTCCTGGGTGATGGTGCCCGATTTAATGGTTGACCCGTCGGCAAGCCAGACTAACATGGGATGATCCTTGGGTCGAAGGGGTATCTGGTGGTGCGCTGCGAAGGTGGCATCAAAAAACAGCTACACGCACCTGAATCAAGGATAGCCTGTACTTGGGTGTCCCCGCCGGGGAGGTGCAGGGAAATCGGAAGCACGAGGTGAACTTTGTCATAAGGCAGGTACATCAGTCTTTCAGAGGGAAGAGGTGCGCCCTTACCCTCTTTGGCGGGGCAGTTCGGAACCAGGTGCCCAGGACCTCCACAGTACAGGCACAGATTCTGTGACATGCGTCACTGGCGTTCCTCTGGGGTCAATGGCGGGTGGAGAAGCCCAATTTGCATCCGCGGGCATCCTCCAGTTGAGATGTGCAGGCCCTGTGGATCTCTCAGTTCTGCGTTCCCGCAGGTGGCGATCTATTTGGATGGCCAGATTGATCAGGGCGTCGAGGGATTGTGGTACCCCGATGCAGGCCAGCTCGTCTTTGAGCGACTCCGAGAGACCCAGCCGGAATTGATGATGGAGGGCCGCATCGTTGCAGCGCCGGAACTCAGACACATAATCTTTGGCCATACGCCTGCTCTGCTGCAAGGCATGGAGGGCTGCTTTAGCCATAGCAGCCTGATGGGGGTCCTCGTAGAGCTGGGCCATCACTAGAAATAAGTGATCTAAGCTAGAAGTCTCTGGGGCCCTTTGCTCCAGAAGGCGACGGGCCCACGCCTGGGGTTCCTACAGCAGAAGCGAGATCACTAGCCCCATTTTAGTGGCCTCTAAGGAAAAAGTCAGTGGCTGGAGGGCAAAATATAGTTTGCAGGAATTGTGGAAGGCCCGAAACTCCCTGCGGTCTCCTGCAAACCGCTCAGGCATAGGCACCTTAGGCTCGGTTGGTAAGGCCACAATGGTGCATGAGGCAGGCTGACCGGGACTGGCTGAGGCTGACACAGAGAGCTCATGGACTCTATCCTCCAGGCGAGTATATCCCTCTTGAAGATTTTTAACAGTGTGCGTAAGTCCCGCTAGGTGTGCACATAAGTCTTCCATGGGAGAGGCCCCCTGCACAGACTCGCACATGGCTGTCCGTTACTGTCATGTACCTGATGATCGAGTCTGACTTATGCAGGGGGCAACCTCTCTTACGGCCCTGGTTCGCGAACCCCTGATAGTGTAGACAGGGAGTTCAGGAGCATGCGGGCACGAGGGCTGGTCACTGGTGGTAGGTGAGGATCCGCTGGAGCTCGTGCTTGGCAGAAGCATGGTGGTGCAGTCCAGGTCGGCAACGTGCTGGCGGTGCGGTACAGACAGATGGTCGGGGTGCAGGCAGGGTCGGCAATGTGCGGGCAGCAGAGGTACACAGGATCAGGCAGGAGAGTAGTCGTAGACAGGCCAGGGGTCGGGGCAGGCAGAAAGCAACAAGTCCAAGGTAAAGCCGGGTCACAAACACAGGAAGTCTTCTCAAAGTAGATTCAGGGGTCACAAGGCACCGGAACGCTGTAGAACGGACAGCACCTGCTGCAAGGTGCTGTCTGCTTAAATGGCCATTTTGGCCCCATTGGCGCACATACACGCGCATGACACGCGAGCAATGCGCACAGGGCAGCCAAAACTGGTTTTCCTAACAGCTACTTTGGGGCGACATGCGTCTTTGGAAACAAAGTTCATATATTATTTCATGTCTAGACAATAAGTTAAATAATAAAAATAAAATATGTCTAGACAATAAGTTACATAGCAAAACTAAAATAAAGTGGCCATGATAACCAAGCAGATAAAATAAGAGCACTGCTACAGAAATGGAATTAGTTACCCATTTTAGATCTAGCAGTGGACTACTGAGATGGGGCAGGGGAATGCTTAGAACTACTCTGACTAAACTAGTGAAACACTGGTATTTTGGGGTCGTCGAATTTATAATCTTTTTCAAAGTTAAGAAATTTGATAATCATAATAACCTATCTTTATATTATAATTTGTTAAGATAAAAGCATATTCAAAATAGTAATTATGTTTAAAATGGATATGGTTGGAAAGCTGAGAAATGTTAATAAAATGTAATAAATTGATATGAGAAAGATTAGAAGAATAAATCTATGCAGAAATAGATTCTTCTACTTCAGACTTCTACTCCTCAAAACTACAGCTACTTAGTGAATATACACGATAAGCAATGTCCATTCACTAGAAGTATCTTATCTTATATTCACTATGGTATATCTCATGATAATACATAAAGCTAGCCATAGATGGATAGAATTTCAAACGGAAATTTGTATGAAAATGCTCAGAACATTTGTTTGTCACTTGAAAGATTATGTTTGCTTTTAACATTTTGGAATGAATAGGCTTTACCAATGAAAACCACATACACCGGGGGTCGGCAACCCGTTGATTGTGGGAAGGTGACATGTAGATCACTATTGAATTCCTGCCAACCTAAAAGTGCTCCTCCTTCCCCCCACATTGATTGGCAGAGCTGCGCAGAGAAGGAAAGAGCTAAGGTGTCTTGCCGTCTGAGCTCTCAAACCGGGAAGCACAGCCAGTTCTAGGCAGAGGCATTCCCCGCCCCACAGCACACCTCTTGCAACCCTGAGTGCAGAGCACTGATCCCTGCCGGCCCTCCTATCCAGTTCTTTCAAGTGGGTGACATCATGTGACCAGAGAGGAGGACCGGCGGGGATAGGAACACCAGAACAGGTAGCTGTGCTACAGCAGTCCTCCTGACCCTCCAGTACTGTGCCCTCCAGAACCCCCTGCACAATACCCTCCAGACGCCCCTGTACCATGTCCTCCAGAACCCCTGTGCTGTGCCCACTAAGGCCGAAACTACTATTTGATTAATCGACAACTAATCGATTATGAAAATAGTTGTCAACTATTTTCATAATCGATTAATCGGTCAGCCGATTAGCTAGCCTGCATACAGAATGCATTATTTGTTTACATATCAGGAAATACAGTGAAGCACACATACAGCTCTATACACTGTCCATACATGTCGGAAAATACAATGCAGCACACATACAGCTCAGTACACCATCCATACATGTCAGTAAGTGTCTGACAATGTGAATGTGTGAGAAGCAATGCCTCTTGGGACATGTAGTCCTGGCAGGAAGTGAGTGGTTCTAAAGGCAGGAGTTTTTTTTTTTACCTTGCTATAGGGGCTCTCTATACTATACTTTGCAGCTTGCTATTGGGGCAGTCTGAAGGTAGGAAGAGCCAGAAGCGTTGGTGGGGGAACCCAGAAGAGGAAGATAAGGGCTGCTCTGTGCAAAACAAAATAGCTTTAAAGACTCTGCAAGGAAGATCAGCTTCTGAACCCAGGGAAGGTGGAGGATGATAGACTGGAGGTAATAGAAGGCATTACAGTGATATTTGAAGTAAACTTTTACCAGTTTTGTGCATTATATTTAAAATGATCATATCCATGAAAAAGTCTCAGCTTATAGTATTACTTTATTATAAAACATTTATATCTCCCTAATAAAAAGGGCTAATTTTCGTTTTTTTAACCCCATTATGACAGGTGATACAAAAAAAAAAGCACACTGCTGCTACTAAACGTCTTAGGCCTGGTTCACATCTATGTGTTTTTTTTTTTTGGTGCTTTTTGCAGAAGCGCACTACAGTTTATTTAACCACTTAACAACCGCCCCATAGACAATTGACGTCTACAGGGCGGTTGCTTAATTCTGGGAGGACGTCTATTGACGTCCTCCCAGAATCGCGCTTCCCGCGCGCCCCCTGGGGCGCGCACACGGGAACATCCGTGACCGTCGGGTCCGGGGGACCCGACTGATCACGGATCGTGGTGAATGGCCGCTGTGCGCGGCCTTTCACCACGTGATCGCGCCGTCAAATGACGGCGTGATCACATGTAAACAAGCCGGCGGAAGCGCCGGCTTCTCTCTCCTCTCCGCACCGATCGGTGCAGTGTGAGAGGAGAGAGGGGGGAGAGAGGTGGTGCTGCAGCGCTGTGGGCGATGTGTAATGCCCACAGCGCTGCCTAGGTGACATAATACACCCCCCCACCATCT
>BLSH010014686.1:46660-60618 GCA_018402905.1 Glandirana rugosa
ATGTCCCCCACAGACCACCCGATCTAAGTGTGGATACGTCAAACGAAAACTAGGCAAAGACGTCAAGAAAAACGACACGCAAAAACGTGTGTGCTAAAACGACGCTAAACGTAAAACGTAAAAAACCGGTTGTTACGTGATGTACGAAAAGACATCGAAGAGGTAACTTCAGATAACTTGGTTTTTTCGTTTTTTTTTTCGTGATAAAACTTAGCTTTTTTCAGAAACTGGGAAAGGTTTATGCATCGCCGACTTTTTTCGTATCCACACTTAAACAGCGTATCCTTTGATACAATTGGTGAACTGTTGACCCGTGAATTTGGGGGAAGTGTTGCATGACTGAGTAATTGTCATTCAAAGTGTGAGAGCGCTGAAAGCTGAAAATTGGTCTGGTTGTTAAGGGGGTTTAAGTGCCCAGTTGTCAAGTGGTTAACATAGTTTCCTATGCGACAAATTCACACCTATGCTTTTTTCAGCCGCTACGTATTTGGAAAGGGTCAAAGACTTTTTTCGATTCAAAATAGTGCTTTTTTTTTTGCTTTTTTGGTTCAATAGACTTCAATGGAGAAGCTACAGAAAAGCATGTAGTGCATTGTTGGCCAAAAAATGCAAAATGCAAATCGCAGCAAAATCGTGTGTGCAAAAACGCACAGCAAAAAGAACTGCAGAAACGGATCAAAAGCAAACTGCATAGGTGTGAATCTAGCCCACCAGACACCCCCTGTACTGTGCCATCCAGACCCCCCCCCCCCCTGCACTGTGCCCATCAGTCTCCCCCTGTACCATACCTTCCAGACCCCCCTCTGCTGTACCCTCCAGGCCCCCCTGTACCAAGACTTCCAGACCTCCCTGCGCTGTGGCCACCAGTCTCCCCCCTGTACCATGCCCTCCAGACCCCCCTGTACCAGGCCCTCCTGACCCACTGTACCGTGACCCCCAGACCTCCCTGGGCTGTGCCCTCCAGACCCCCCTGCGCTGTGCCCTCCAGACCCTCCTATACCAGGCCCTCCTGACCCCTCTGTACTGTGTCTTCCTGATTCGCCCCCCCCCCCCTTTTTACACTGCCTTGTGGACCCCCTGTTCCCTTGTCTTTTGCCATGTAGACACCCTGTTCTCTGCCTTGCTAGTCTCTCTCCTGCTCAAACCTGTCATCTGCCTTACTGATCTCTGTAAACTTACCTACATCTTACTGACCTCTGTATACTGCCCTGCCTACTACTGACCTCTGTACACTGCCCTACCAACTACTGACCTCTGTACACTGCCCTGCATCCTACTGACCTCTGTAATCTGTCCTACCCATTACTGACTTCTGTAAACTGCTCCACCCACTACTGACCTTTGGGAGCTTGACAGTTATCTAAAAAAAAAATTCAAAAAAATGTGTAGCACCACAGCGATCTTTGATCTCTTCCATGTTGTGATGGTAGATCATCACCTCTCAAAGGTTGCCTACCTCTGACATACACGGTTAGAAGTTTGTTAGAGATAAACTTTCCAACCTGCCGCTTTGAATTTTCTCATCACTGCGGTTGAAAACAAAATGTCGATTTCACCCACGAATAATTAAAAAATAAACAAACTTTCTTAGAACCTTCCCAAGAATTTTTATTCTATCCATCTATGGCCAGCTTATGGTAGCTGTGCACATAATGACCAGGTTGAATGATCTGACTGTTTGATAAGAATGATTAGATTCCTGGACAATAAATCTCTTCTTTGGACTTGCACATTTGTAAATTAACGCAGGCCATACATTATGCAATTTTCTTTCCTTCAACCACAGAATTAAAAAAAGAAAAAGGGAAAATGGTTGATTCCCCCATCTGCACAGTCAGTGTTAACAGCGGAAACCCTTACTGCTGAACTGGCTGAATTTTGATCCATTTATGGCCCACTTAAATATGTAAAACCTAAACTTTTTTTTTTTTTTTTTAATAATGAGGATTGGTTAGAATCACTGGAAAAGAAAAAAGAGGGCACACAAGCCTTGCACATTACCAAAGTATATTTATTGAAATTAAAATATAGGAAACATACTCACAAACAAATGAGGGTAAAACAGCATGTCAGGGTCCGCAATGGACAAACAGCAACCAGGTCACCAGGACTATGCCCAGCACACTAAAGGACCTTCCTGACTGCTGATGTGCTTTGAGGGGCATATCCCTCTTCCTCAGAGCCAGTCTATACTGCTGCATTAGCACATTATTATAGCAAATAGGTCACATCACATGTTCTAAAGATCACTCTCATCAGTGGGTAGGGATGGGAGTGGTTCCAAACCAAACCACACCCCAATGCCTGATAACACATAGGTCCAAAAAAGTGATAATGATAGTGAGAACGGTATTAGCAATAATATAAATACTGATGGTGTTGGACACAATATCATATCATAAAACCATAAGATCAAGTGAGCCAAAATAAGCAGTCACATAAATTGATTGAGCAGCAATAAATAAATAAAAACCTGCAAAAGCTGGAAAAACACATCACTCTCATATGCAGAACATATGAGGGTGATCCTTCACTCAGTCCATGCAAACAAGTCTTCTGCTTTCTCTCTACCCTAGAGGGGGTACCCCCACACAGTATGACCCACCCTCTTCACTCCCCTCTATAGAAGCCAGAACTTCCGGTCTCTGGTGCATTCCAAAAACAGGGAAGTGATTAGTTGGATGCAATAGCGTGCATTCCACACCGTGCACCCACTGTATTGTATAATATTCCACATGGTGCAAGTGCTCATTATCAGGATAGGTCTCCCTCTGCCATATTTGTCAAGAGTCATCTGTGAGATCTTACTCCCTCTACTGACATGAGGTAGACCAGCACCCTGTCCCAAGCATCTGTAGCACACACACATGTGTGTACACACATGCGTGTGGAAGTGCATGTGTGTATGTGCGTATGTGCTGATGTGTCCATAGGCATGTATGGCACAAGTACATTTTGCATGTGTGTTATAAATATATATATATATATATATATATATATATATATATATATATATATATATATATATATATATATATATATATTTTGATACATAGATGTTCTTGGAATTTCCATAATTACTATAATTTTTATATACATATATTTTTTAATACATCAGTCTCCCATCAATTTCTCTATTATCCATTATTATCATTTCATTTTTTTTTTTTGTGAACATCCTGTTTTTATGCTCTGTATATGTGGGTGATGTGTTTTTTCCAGCTTTTGCAGGTTCTTTTATTTATTGCTGCTAAATCAATTTGTGATTACTTATTTTGGCTCACTTGATCTTATGGTTTTATGATATGATATTATATTATGGTTCAACACCATCAGTATTTATAGTATTGCTAATACCATTATTATTGCTGTCATTATCACCTTTTTGGACCCATTTTTTATCAGACATTAGGTTGTGGTTTGGTTTGGAAACACTCCCATCCCTACCCACTGAACGGAGGGACCTTTAGAACATGTGATGTGACCCATTTACTATAACAATGTGGTAATGCAGCAGTATAAACTGGCTCTGAGGAAGAGGGGATTGCCCCTTGAAATGCGTCAGCCATCTGGAAGGTCCCCCGGTGTGCTGGCCATAGTCCTGGTGACCTGGTTGCTGTTTATCCATTGAGGACCCTGACATGCTGTTTTAATTTCAATAAATATATTTGGGTAATGCGCAAGGCTGGTGCGTCCTCTTTCTTTTACAGTGTTTCTATTGGGTGTCCGATGACACTTGGAGGGCAGCAAGGCCCGTGCACTATCTGGGAACCACGGCTACTTCCACTGCCATCGCACTACTGTTTGAGCGCAGGAGATTTTGTTTGACTGTTATGGAATCGTCAGAGTCTCTGTTGGGATTTTCTGTGTCCCCACTAGGACAATATGTCCTGGTGGCCACTGCCACAGAGACTGAAAGAATATCCAAAATGGTGATTTGTAACCAGAGGAAGAATAGAAGAAAAAAAGTGGAGATCTTTCAATGGGGACAGTGGTTCCTTTGACAACTGTCTAAGAGGTATTAACCTCACTTTGGAGAGATTTCCGTTCACTTCATCTGTCTACAGGACAGGAAGTGAAAGGAAATCTCTCCAATGAACAGCAACAAAATGATAGGAGTTTTAAACATACCCTATTCTCTCCAAAATAAAAAAGATTAGATATATACTTTGTCTGCACTTGGGGTTTTAAATCTGTTTGTAACGCATGCACAGGTTCATATAAGTACCAGTGTATACCCGCATCTGCGTACAGTCATTCATGTCTATGGTACGGTTTTATGCAGCATCTGTAGTGCCCAGGAAGGGAAATACACTTGAATTTTATACTGTACATGTACCCTAAATCATACAGAAGCACAAAACTTTTACAGGCTAATAAAGGTAATACAAGGCATCCTGTAGTGCCTGCACTAAGTTTAAAAATCTGGACATGCAACTTTATTTATTTATTTATTTATTAAAAGATAACCTATTCTTTTTCCTACAGAAACATGGCAAGCGATCGCACACAGGATGCCTACCCATTGTGACCAAAACCAAACCAGGAAATTTAAGATGGCTTCAGCTCTGCTCTCAACCTGCAGCAGATATCCCTCAGATGTGTTTCGCCCCTAGTAGGCTTAATCGTCAAGGCTAACCCTTTTCCCCCTGTCAACTCTAATTACTGATAAAAACAACATGATTTTTTTGGCATTTGCATTGTCTTTATATTATCATATGCTTATCAAAAAAGGGCAAAGGAAAAGTCTTGTCCCAGAGAAAGAGAGAGTTGTTTTTACTTTTGCTAGCATAAATCTGAAATATAAAGCAGTAGTAAATTCCCTTACAGTTAAACAATCTTTCTAAATGTAGAGGATTTTTCCACATGAAAAGAGCAGTCATTTCTAAATAAGACCTCATGCACACTGGGCTTAAAAAAATGCCGCTTTTACAGGCGATTTGCATTTTTTTTTCAGGCTGTAAAAGCACCCCTGTGTAAGCTTATGTGTCCATGCACACAAGTTTTTACAGGCGTATTAGAGGAGGAGCGTTTACATGTAGGAAAAAAAAAAAACACCAAAAGACACATTCAGGAGAGAAGCTGAAAAAAAGATGCCGAATGTGCCTAAAAACACTAAATGCATCTCGTGCTTGAGTGCATTCCAATGGCAAGAAATTTTGTGAATTATTGAAAGCATGCAGTATTTTCTCTTTACGATCATCTTAACTCCTAGTAATCCTCTTATACATTTCAATTAAATGGCATCCCTTATACTGTCATTGTGATGTGACCAAATTTTAAACTTCCTTACAAACTTTTGCAGACTTAATTATTCCACCACAGCAAATCAATGCAGATTCCCACAAATCCAAGGGTAGGGAGATGCAGTAAAACAAATTGAACATGCTTAGGATCGAGGCACATTTACTTGTACTCATATTTTTCTTTGTGAGCTGCTCCCTCTAGTGATGAAATATATATACATACTTTATTCAGGAGCTGTTAAACTAGGTGCAGCCCCTGTGGCAATAATAAGAAAACTGTAAAGTTCCAGACTCCTCTGGATGTCTGCATGCCACCTCTAATCCCCAGTTACCCTGGGTTCCCCGCATTGAACCTACTAATCAGCTTCTGTGGTTGTTCACTCCAATCCCCTCCACTTTACTATTGGCTATTAAAGGGGTTGTAAACCCTCACGGTTTTTCACCTTAAAGCATTCTATGCATTAAGGTGAAAAATCCTTTTCTGTTGCAGCTGTCCCACAGAGCCCCCCTTTTAGTTACCTGAGCCCGATCGTTTCTGTGCCGAGGATGAGCCTAGCAGCTCCATCCATGGGCTCCAGTCCTCACTGGATAGATTGATAGCAGGGGGGCCATTGGCTCCCGCTGCTGTCAATCAAGTCCAGTGTCGCGAGAGCCGGGGGGCGGGTCCGAGTCCTGCTGTCTGTGTCAATGGACATGGGAGCGCTCCCGCAGGGGCACAAGGAGAGGAGGAGCACCACTGGGGGACCCCGTTGCACAGAGGAGGCAAGTATGACATGTTTGTTATTTAAAAAAAAAAAACAAACGTTTATCATTGCTTTAATTGAGGATGCACCGATGTCATTTTTTTTAAAACCGAGATAGAGATACTGATACTTTTTCTTAAGTACTCGCTGATACTAATTACCGATATCTATTTTTAGTGTCATGCGACATTTTTTTTAGGGCTCGTTCACACCATACATGGATGAAAACTGACATCACTTCACATCAGTTTTCATGTGAGTTTCAGTGAGTTTTTATAACCTGTTCACATAAGTGCGGGCTGGCTGCAATGCGATTTGAAAAAGAGTCCTGTTTGATTTCAGTCTGGTTCAGGTGCGATTTCTAATCTCATACAATACAATTCACATTGGAAATACACATGAATCGCTAAATGAAAAATCGCACAGGACCAGGCTTTGAAATCGAACTGCAAACCAGCCCGTACATATGTGAACTGAGTCTGAAGGTGTCAGTTTTAGTATTGGAGCATTTGCATGAGTACAGGTACTCGTGCAAATGCTTTGTATAGGTGCAATGCTATTATTAAGAGCACCCATCATAGTAATGGGCCAACATTATTCTTTTACAAAGTATTTTATTGATTAAAAATATAAATTCAACAGATCAGGTTGACAAATGGGTGACTACATTAAAGATAATATCAAGAAAAAGATCCCAACAGAGGGACGCAACAGGAATATTATACCAGTCACCAATATAACGTGAATTATTAACTTAAATCCCTAATGGGGAGCAGCAGCCAGTGCCCCCGATTGCGGTGGTTGGTGAGCTAGAACTTAGACATCTCGAACCAACAAACAAAGTATCATAGGCGTGCGCACATAGGGTGGCAGGTGTGCCTGGGCACACCCTAAATCACCCTGTACTGTGCAGTTTCCCCCTACTGCCTGGCTGCAGATAAAGGGACTGGGGAATCTCTGTCCTCAGTCTCTTTCTCTGTCTCAAAAGTGAGACATCAGAGGTCTGTTTAGACCCCTGAAATTTCACCAAAGCCCCCAAGCAGGGCTCCTAAAAAAAAAAAAAAAAAAAAAAAAAAATTGTACAAAAAAAAAATCTAATATTGTAAAAAATAATAAAAAAACAAAATTGTAAAAAGATAAATAAAAGTAAATTAAAATAAACTACTGACACCGTCCTCTGCCCTTCGGACACACACACACAGATATATATATATATATATATATATATATATATATATACACACATATATACACACACACACACACACATATATATACACATATACAAACATACATACACACACACACACACACACACACACATATATACACACACACTCATGTTTGTTAGCTCTTTGTGGTGCACACCCTAATGCAATAGGCTGCACACACCTATGCCAAGTAATAAACAGGTCAAATGATAAAGTGTCAGTGTACACAGATATACTGTAAACAAGTTGTGAAGTATAATCGCTGCAACCATCTGCACTAAACCTACACCCGGAAGCCAGGTGAGTAATGAAAGTAATTATGCAGAAAAAGAATAGTGGTAGAACGAGAGTTGAAGAATAAAAAGGAAAGAGGAGGGAAGAGAAAAAGGATCAGGAAGAGAAGTAAAAGGGGGGAGGAGTCCATCGGGGGGGGGGGGGGTGCAGTGGGAGACCTTTAAATTGAAAGAAGTGTATTAAGTGTAGAAGGTTGGATATAGGTTATCCACGGTTGCCATACCTTGGTAAATTTGTTGTGGGTGCCTGAAGCAAGGGCTGTCAATTTCTCGTTGATCATGTCGTTCATGCGGTGCTTAAAACGGATTTCCACCCAAAAGCGGAACTTCCGCTGATCGGATTCCCCCCTCCCCCCCTCAGGTGTCACATTTAGCACCTTTCGGGGGGGAGAGGATACCTGTGACAGGTGTCCTTTCCCCCACATCCGGGAGCTCGGGCTACGACTGCTGACACCAACAGCCCGGCTCCCTCCTCCTCCCATTGCTACTGGCCCGCCGGGCCAATAGCAGAGCGCAGCGGAGCCTCGCGCATGCGCAGTAGGGCTCCCGGCGTGAAGCTGTAATGCTACACTGCCGGGTTCCTTTACCCACAATGGCGGCGGCAGCACCAAGCAGCTGATGGAAACATCAGCTGCGGTGCCGACATCGCTGGACTCCAGGAAAAGTAAGTGTCCTATTATTAAAAGTCAGCAGCTACAGTATGTGTAGCTGCTGGCTTTTAATTTTTCTCATTCTAGGTGGACCACCTCTTTAGCTGCTTCAAAGCTAAGCACAGGGGTCCTCCAAGCTCTCGCAATTGCCAATTTGTTCGCAGTGAAAAGATGCAGGGCCAGCTGGCCCTCCGGACGAAGCAGTTCCAGGATTGGTTTACAAAGAAGGGCTTCATAGGGGTCCCCCTTAAGGTTAGTGTGAAAAATATTACGAAGAAGAGTTTAGACCCTGATCCATAGTCTGTTTACCCTAGGACATGCCCACCAAATATGGGCCATAGATCCTTCCTGTGAGCAACCCCAGAAACAAAGAGGGGAATAGGATGGAGTAAAGTGAGCCAGCCTACCTGGCGTGTAGTACCATCTATAAAACACCTTATAGGCATTTTCCAATATAAGAACATTCTTGGAGCCCTTGGAGAGGGCTATTGTAATGATCTGCCAGTCCTCTGGGTAGGCCAACATTATCCCAAGGCATGTGTGGTAGGAAAAATAGGATTTTTTGGTACACCCCATAAAATCCTTACATTGAAGGGCACAGGAAGGCCTAAATCTTCAAGTTATACTGCCACCTACAGGCGGATTGGAAGCTGGCAAAAAAGAAAAAAACTGTAGGCCAACCCCAGGTATACCACCTACTACCAGCATAGCTCAGTTTTGTATTAAAGTAGTACCAAGAGCGTGATCATAATCACAGAGAGGTTAACTAACAAACGTTAACAAGCCCGGCATAAACATAAACCGGGGACTGCCTTTAGCTCAAAAAGCCACCTAAATAACCTTACGCCCAAAGCTAGCATCAGATGAGGCAGAAATGTCCACCTGGTATAACTTAGAGAATATGAACAGAAGACTATGTGGCAGCCTTACAAATCTGGGAAACAGCTGCCTGATGCCAAAATGTCTAAGAGGAGCTCACAGATCTAGTAAAGTGAGCCTAACCAGGAAAGGGGAACCTGTTCCTTGAAACTATAAGGGTACTACATCCACCAGAGCCAACAAAGAGCATTGAGGCTCACCAGAATGCCCTCCATATCAATCCTTTGAAAAAGGTGAGAAAGAAGTTTCAGGGGAGGAAAGGCATAGATCTAGGCATACTGACTTCTGCCAGTGGATACAAACCTTTCCAGTCTGATGTTGCACCTGGAGGTTTTGAGGTCCACATCCAAAATCCCCACCTGTGACACCTGATCCTGAAACACTTCAGGATCAGGTGTAGAGACCACTCTTCGGGGGCTTGAAGGTTCCAGTTGAGGTAATCTGCCTGTTAACTGTCTAAGCCTGTGATGTACACAACTGACAAGGCTAGAACGTGGAGTTCTGCCCAGAACAGGATACACTGTACTTTTCTTGCTGCAGCAAGAAAGATAGTCCCTCCCCGATGGTTGAAGTACACAACAGCCATGGCGTTCTCCAATTGGATCCTGATGCAATGGCCCACCAACAATTTGGTCTAGTGCTGAAAGAAACAACCAAATTTCCTGAACCACCAAGACATTTATTAGGAGACAAGATGCTTCTGATTACTAAGTCCCCTGCACAAGGAAGGTGGCCAAGACTCCCCCAGTCTGAAAGACTAGAGTTTATCGTGAGAATTTTCCAAAGGATGAGATGAAATGACCAGTAACACCCTTGATGAGAACATCTAGTGCTGGTCTGAAGAGATATTGCCCCTCAAACGGAATGCATAGCAAACAAGATAGCCCAGCAGTCCAGCACTTTAAGAAAAGTGCCCTATGCATAGTTACCAAAAGGAGACCTGATTAAGAAAGAAGGCGAGAGGCTTCCAGTAAGCCCATCACATTTGAAATTCAATGTCACAGCTATTTGCCCCATGTGTTCCATAAGCACAGAGTCAATGGAAGCTAAAGTTCTCACCTTGTAGAGACTGGCCAGTGAAACAGTTTAATAGAATAGTTGTGAATATTTTTTTTCGCTCTGCCACTGTGCATTATACTAAAAGTTTAATAAACTGTCAAAACAAAGTGCATAAAACATTTTAAAACTACAACCCCACATTCACAAAACCCCCTCAAAACTCCATATGCCAAATTATTTAAAATATAGACTTCAGGCATGTGCTTGGTGGAAATTGGCTAGCATTAGTACAGTATGTGAGCATGTGAACAGACAACAAATACAAAGTCAGGATTTTATCTTTAATTATACAGCACATCAGAGTTTATTAATTGACAATAGCCACAAATATACTGTTCAGTTGCTGGACAGTATATAATCAGTTTGGTAAGGTCGCATTTTAAGAGATGAGGCAGGTTTTACCTTGAAGTATACATTAGAGTGTTATTTGAGAGACCACAGCCACAAATATTGTATAGTTACTGAATAGTATGCAAGCAACTTTTTTAGGCTACAGTATACGGAGAGAAGAGGCAGGTTTCATTTTGAAATAAATATTAGTGTTCATTATGAGACAAATAATTTTGAGTGCTGGAGCACTAAAAACAAACTTCGGCATCATTTACCCTGCAGCAAACATTCGAAAACTGGTAGTTAAAGTGGTTGTCAACCTGTGACAACCACTTTAACCTACAGGTAAGCCTAGAATAAGGCTTATGGTTCAGGAGATATGCAGTGTTTTGCATGTGCCGATGTCATGTCGGCACATGTGCAGTGAAGAAATGGCCTCGGTGCCGTTTCTCCACTGACTCTGTGCCGTGACTGGCGGCTCGCGCACGCATGCGCAGTAGTGACGTCACGCGACTCCGGCCAGTCACAGAGCCGGAGTCGCGGCCCCGGAAGGAAGAGGGGCTGAACTTGGACGCGGCCTGGAGCGGGGACACCGCTGAACGCCGCAGGCTTCATTTGCAGGTAAGTGGCACATAATGGGCTACTATGCGATACATAGTAGCCCATTATGCTTCTACTTTACAGGGTTATATTGAGAAAATAAACCCAATCTGGGTTTACTTTCTCTTTAAGGTCCAGCTGCAGAAACATTGGGGTTGATTTACAGGCGGTCCCCTAGTTACAAACATTTGACTTACAAACAACTCCTACTTACAAACAGACAGAGACAACAGGAAGTGACAGGAAATCTACCCCTAGGAAGGGAAATTCACTCCTGTAAGAGTTATTATAGGAAAAAGGTGTCTCCATTACCACAACAATCCAACATTTTCAAAATCTAATTATCATTGGGACAAGAAGTGAGGTGAAATCTTCTGAACAGAAACATGGACAGCAAAACAAACATTACAGGGGTGTTAACCTTTCCCTATGCTATCCAAAAAGCTTAAAAATATTTTTTTTGGCTGAAGCTACACTTATAAAATGTACCTTTTCCGACTTACAAATTCAACTTAAGAACAAACCTATAGTCCCTATCTTGTTTGAAACCCGGGTACCGCCTGTACTAAAGGCAAATATACTGTGCACTGAAAGTGCACTACAGGTGCAGCTGCTCTAGATCTTAGAAATCAGCACAACTTCTACTTCTTTACTACCATCAAATCATATGCAAGCAAAAATGCTGTTTTCTTTATTTTCCTTGCATGTGGTTGGGTATTCTTTGCAAAGTGAAGCTTTATATCATTTACTAAGCTCTGGAGCAACTGCACTTGCAGTGCACAGTATATTTGCCTTTAGTAAATCAACCCCACTGTGTGGCACTTTTACAGTGCTGGACCAATGGAATAGACTACAAACTTAGAGACAAGAAGCAGGATTTACCCTGTGGCAAATCTTTGAAATTTGGCAACTGAGGTCCAGCTGCTTAAAGGCAAACTCCACCTTTTGTACCATGTTATACCTATATTTAGGGTATAACATGTAATATGGTGCAAATGGGACAATTATGTGGTTCAGGAGCTACCTATGATTGCTGCTTGTAGCCAGTCCTGTCCACTATAGTGGATCAACTCCAAAAGTGTCACTGAGGCAGTTGCCACCACTGCTGTGCCTTTCAGTAAATAAAGGATCAGAAGCATGTTGGTCATAAGAGTGTATCCTGCCATTAGAAGAAAATACAGCCATGAGGTTTTTATAAAGCACTTAAAGTGCTGCATTGTGTGCTCCCTCTGGGATGGTGGTCATAATGGTCAACAAAACTATATATTATCACCACAGATAGTGATGTCAATATCTTACAGCATTGCAGGACTTTTATATAGTGATTATCCCTGGCCTTGGCATTGTCACTGGCACCATGCTTTTGAACTATTTGCCAGATGGCCTACAATTATTACTATAAGTAAATCCCGGTCTCTTTGGTTTAGTGATGGTACAGTGCCTTGAAAAAGCATTCATACCCCTTGAAATTTTCCACATTTTGCCATGTGACAACTAAAAACGTAAATGTATTTTATTGGGATTTTATGTGATAGACCAACACAAAGTGGCACATAATTGTGAAGTGGAAAAAAAATGATAAATGGTTTTAACATTTTTTTTACAAATAAATATGTGGAAAGTGTAGCAGGCTTTTGTATTCAGCCCCCCTTTACTCTGATACCCCTAACTAGAATCTAGTGGAACCAAATTGCCTTCAGAAGTCACCTAAATAGTAAATACAGTCCACCTATGTGTAATTTAATCTCAGTATAAATGCAGCTGTTCTGTGAAGCCCTCAGAGGCTTGTTAGGGAACCTTAGTGAACAAACAGCATCATGAAGGCCAAGGAACACACCAGACAGGTCAGGGATAAAGTTGTGGAGAAGTTCAAAGCAGGGTTATAAAAAAATATCCCGTTGCAAAGGAGGGACACCTGGGAAAAGGGCTCCACACCCCGAGTATACTAGATTGGGAAAGTTCCCTCATGGGGTTTTTTTAGCAGCTTAAAAATAACAAAATTTGTACAAAATTAATTCTTTGTATTGTACAAAAAATTACATAGGTTAAAAAAGTTTTGTAACAGATACTAAAATATGAGCTCTGGTTTACATGTTCGAGATACATAAAAACAGTGTTTGTTGCACACTACTAGATTTGGGTGTTTAAAAAGTGTTTTAATGCACTGTACACCCACGCGTTTCAACCTATGTCATAATGGTCTTCCTCATGGGGATTGTTTGTATCTGTAGTTATGTCTCAAAGAAAAAAAGGGATTTTATTATAACTTACCGTAAAATCCTTTTCTCCGAGTTCACTGACAGACGCAGCTCTTCATGACTTTGTGGGGTTTTATGTTCGTCCTACTAGGAGTTAACTAGGCAGGGAAAAGAATCAGCTGGCCCCTCCCTTGGGGGCCGTCCTCTTTCCCTTCATCAAACCCCCTCACAGAATAGCTCTTCAGTTCGTACACAAGCCGTACCAAAATAGAGCCCAGAGGGGTGGGTGCTGCGTCTGTCAGTGAACTCGGAGAAAAGGATTTTACGGTAAGTTATAATAAAATCCCTTTTTCTCCTACGTTCACTGACAGACGCAGCTCTTCATGACTTTGTGGGGACGTCCCCAAGCTGTGTCAAAAAAGAGGGGTGGGTAAACGCAAACAACTGTACCCAAATGAACCTCTGAGAAGGCGTCAGACGCGCCTACACTACCGCCTGCAGAGCCTGCGGCCAAAGGCAGCATCCAAAGATGTGAACACATCAACTAATAAAACTTAGTAAAAATTAGTAAAAGGGTGAACCGAGGCCCAAATGGCCGCATTGCACACCTGTGACACCGAAGCCTGGTGTCTGACAACCCAGTAAGTACTAACCGCCCGGGTAGAATGAGCCGTGACCGGAAAAAAAGGGGGAACCTAGCCCCGAACAGAATACACATGGGTCACGTTTTTTTTTTTTTTTTTTTTTTT
>BLSH010014686.1:64807-90872 GCA_018402905.1 Glandirana rugosa
TTTGAATGTGTGTCGAGCGGTTACGGGGTCATACAACGGAAATAAACTAGTGTAAATTTTAATTTATTTTAAAGAATGTAAAAGATCTTTTTCCTGAATAACTATAAGTATTACGTCTACACGACACGTAAGAGGGGAGAGACTGCGCGGTATTGCTCACTGGAGAACAATCAGAGAACCTTGGTAGACGGCAGTAACCTCCCTTCCTGCCTGGTGGTTCCAGAGCCTTGGTGACCTACGTTTTCGAGACCATTGTATCAGAGAATGCATATATTGTCGCCATTTATACGTGAAAGATTAAATGTTACTTTTCTTTTCATTTTGTTTGTACATGTATATACGTGTTAAAGAAAAGAAAATAAAAAAGAAAAATGGTCACAATAGGACCGCAGTTCCCTATAGGGAAGCCAGGTCAACTCCTTGCGAACTAGGCATTGAAACTGAAGAGCTATTCTGTCAGGGGGTTTGATGTAGGGAAAGAGGACGGCCCCCAAGGGAGGGGCCAGCTGATTCTTTTCCCTGCCTAGTTAACTCCTAGTAGGACGAACATAAAACCCCACAAAGTCATGAAGAGCTGCGTCTGTCAGTGAACGTAGGAGAAAAGAATTCACAATCAATACATACATTAGGATTAACATTGTGCATATATGTACATGTTTGTTTTACTTTTCTTTTCATTGTAAATTAGAAAGTGCATATTTACCGCTGTTATATACGTAAGAGACTATGTTACCAGAGCTTTTGCATCCAGTGGTTCCGAGACCTTGGTGGTCCGTCCTTCCCTCCAATGACGGCAGATGGTTCCAAGAGACTAACAAGAGGTCACTCGTTATGGCGCGTCAGAGAGGGGAGAATGCACAGCACATCTGCATTATGAATATCAATAAGTCCTTTTTCTAGAAAATGTAAGAAATTTTATTTAATTTTAAATGTGATCAAATAAAGGCAACATACTGGGGCATTGGCGAGCTGTGTGTAAGTTTGTCCTTAGTTATATATATTATTTTTATTATATATAGTATATATTCTTTGATGAAAAAAAGAAGGGACATGTCCGGTCCAATCTATTTGTTTCTCTTGTTGGTGTAATATAATGTCCCGGAAGGCCAGCCGGCCCTGACCACTGACGTCACCCCTGTCACAACTAGGGAGACGGGGCTGCGGTGCGTGCCCCGCGCACCACATCACCGCGCTGGCGCGTGCGCCATATGATGGTGCGTGTGTGCGAGAAGAAAAAAAAACAAAAAACTAGACGGCGGCTGTTACATCTGACATACTTCCCGGCACAGTTCAATGGGGGAACCGTCCCAATCTAAAAAAATATCCGAAGCTTTGAACATCTCACAGAGCACTGTTCAATCCATTATCCAAAAATGGAAAGAGTATGGCACAACTGCAAACCTACCAAGACATGGCCATCCACCTAAACTGACAGGCTGGGCAAGGAGAGCATTAATCAGAGAAGCAGCCAAGAGGCCCATGGTAACTCTGGAGGAGCTGCAGAGATCCACAGCTCAGGTAGGAGAATCTGTCCACAGGACAACTATTAGTCGTGCACTCCACGAAACTGACCTTTATGCATGAGTGGCAAGAAGAAAGCCATTGTTAAAAGAAAACCATAAGAAGTCCCGTTTGCAGTCTGCGAGAAGCCATGTGGGGGACACAGCAAACATATGGAAGAAAATGCTCTGGTCAAATGAGATCAAAATTGAACTCTTTGGTCTAAAAGCAAAATGCTATGTGTGGCGGAAAGCTAACACTGCACATCACCCTGAAAACACCATCCCCACTGTGAAACGTGGTGGCAGCATCATTTTGTGGGGATGCTTTTCTTCAGCAGGGACAGGGAAGCTGGTCAGAGTTGATGGGAAGATGGATGGAGCCAAATACAGGGCAAGCTTAGAAGAAAACCTGTTAAAGACTTGAATGGGGCAGAGGTTCACCTTCTAGCAAGACAACGACCCTAAACATACAGCCAGAGCTACAATTGAATGGTTTAGATCAAAGCATATTCATGCACTAGAATGGCCCAGTCAAAGTCCAGACCTAAATACAATTGAGAATCTGTGGCAAGACTTTGAAAATTGCTGTTCACAGACGCTCTCCATCCAATCTGACAGAGCTTGAGCTATTTTGAATGAAGAATGGGCAAAAATGTCACTCTAGATGTGCAAAGCTGGTAGAGACATCCTCCAAAAGACTTGCAGTTGTAATTGCAGCGAAAGGTGGTTCTACAATTGACTCTGGGGGGCTGAATACAAATGCACGCCACACTTTTCACATATTTGTGAAAAATGTTGAAAATCCTTTAACATTTTCCTTCCACTTCACAATTATGTGCCACTTTATGTTGGTCTATCATATAAAATCCCAATAAAATACATTTACACTTTTGGTTGTAACATGACAAAATGTGGAAAATGTAAAGGGGTATGAATACTTTTTCAAGGCACTGTATGTGGTCTGGACCAGGGTAGATGTTTCTATGACAACGCTATCATTTTTAAAGTCAGTGGAGGATTAGGGTTGTTATTATTTATTACCTACTTTTCTATTTCCTTTTTAGACTGCATTTGTCTAGAGTGACTATTAAAAATGTCGGAACTAAAACCATGGTTGTCCCTACATTAACCACTAGCTTCCTGTCACTGTCTGTGGTGATAGTATATGGTTTTGTTTATGATGAAGGGTTAGAAAGACAACATCATACTTTGATGAGTTGGTGAGCTCAGGTCACAGTGGGTATTCTAAAAATTTTATTTTTGACCAATAGTGGTCCCTGTTATTCATGTTCCAATCTATGGGGTCCACAGGGGTATTTGAACATAAAAGAGCCCATTCACCCCAAATTGCCTGCAGCAGAGCACATCTGGTATCCAATGTTGCTGAGAACAATACTGTCCTCAAAAATCTCACCCCTTGGGTTTGGCAGTGTTTAAACATCCCTCATAAAGCCTCTCCATTAATGGCTCCTCATTCTCAGTGCCAGCACCCAAACTCATCTCATCCCCCTCGTATACCTCCTCTGCCTTACAGTGATGAAGGCAGTAGGTAGAGGATCCTGCTGGTCCAAAAACTGCAGCATGCCCTCCGTTATGTTCTGCTGCTTTGCCATCCATCACATGGTCTATTGGGTCATAAAGTGCTTGCTGCAGGAGGAACACAAGAGGGATCAGATCACTAATCCCAACCTCATCGTGCCTCACCATTCTGGTTGCCTCTTTGAAAGGTGCATATGTGCTGCTCACATCATGAATGCCGATGCATCACAGAGCCATTGATGCTGTGAAAAGAACCAGAGCTTCTCAAAGCCTGTCCTCTTGCCATAACTGCACTAGTAATGTTTTATGGCACACTGATGTTGGTGCAGTCCCTGCTGCATGGCAAGCACTGAGTTCCAGCACATGGGGTTTCACAGATTTGTTGATGTTGCATTTCCGCCAGGCGAACACTGGCAGGGTGTGGCTGTCTAAAGTGGCCACAAGCTCTTATGTCCTGACCAGGGATCTCCTGGAAGAAACAGTACAGAACAAGCAACCGTTGCACCACCGGGTTGACAATATGTGCCAGAAAGGTACCTGTTTGAATTTTACCTAGTGAAGGGCAGCCAGCAAGTTAGTGCCATTGTCGCACGTGACCTTACCTTGCTTTAGATGGGATGGGAGCAGCCAGCTCTCAGCCTGAAGAGTTGCGAAAAGCTGCGCTTCTGTTTTTTTTTTTCCTTAAAAGTTGTCTTATTTAACATTCAACTAAAACTTTTCATATAAGTACTGTTTGTACCTTGAAGAAAGGGACTCTCCCTGAAAGATTGACCTGATAATTTGGATGTTAGTGCAAATAAAAAAAGTATCACTGATAGATTGTTCTTTTTGCATTTAGGAAGAAGTGCAGTATTTCTTTTCAATTCGCACGCAATGCTACTTTTTCTTTTCTCAGGATCAACCTAAATTCTAATTGTACTTAAGATTAATATTAGTAGATCCTAAATTTGACATACCATAAGACCCCTTTCACACGCTTTTGCACAAAAAATAGCGCCTAAAAAGTGCCTGGAAAAACACCCCCCAATACTCCCCAGTGTGAAAGCCAGAGTGCTTTCATACTGGGGCGGTGCACTTGTGGGACGGAAAAAAAAAAGTCCTGCAAGCAGCATCTTTACAGCGGTGTGGGAGCGGTGTATTCACCGCGCCTATACCGCCCCTGCCCATTGAAAACAATGGGGTGGCGCTCCCGAACGCCTGAACACCGCTTCGGGAGCGCTGCAAACTGGCAATTTTGACCCCTATTTAACCTGTTGTGGGGGGGTTAAAAGAGCACCGCCGCCGCCCGAATAGCTAATTAGCGGCGTTTTACCTCCAACGCTCGGGCGGCTCCAGTGTGAAAGGAGCCTAAAAGAGGGAAAAACTGGCGCAATGCTACATACATCACAAACACTTCAGTGAAAAAATTTGTGCAGTCTGTCCGATTGCTTCTTTTTCAACTCAGAAAACCTCAGAAAAATTTTGAAAGGGATGAAAAATGTGCTAATTCGCTTGCAAATTTGAAATATGGAAAGATCAGATTGACATGTATGGGCAACAGAATATGAAAATACATTATCACTGCATCAAATGTTAAAATACAATCGCTTTTCAAGGTAGGTAACATATTAGTAGCTACATGGCACCATCTTGAAGCCCATCATAACAGTGCCCAAATTAATTGCACAAGTTACCTACATGATCTGGATTTCAGTTAATTGTAATTTTTAAAGGCATTATTAACCTTCCTACCTGTTTTTTCACCCCCATAAGAAGTGCATTGATCATGTGGTTTATGGTGTTATTTATTGGCCTGTATGGACAGTCTATAGTAAACTAAATCATCACATTCCTGTGTCATAAATTTCTGTTTGTTTGAAACGAGGCATGCGTCATGGCACTGCACAGGTTAATGCATGACCTCTGAAGTCTAAAAATCAACCTTTCCTGTGAATAAACTATATATCCCACAATTCCTGGGTCTCTCCGTCTAATGCTGTTACAGGTAAAAGCAAGTAAGGGGACCCCTGATGACGTCAGATGTTTACTGACTAAAGGCGGGACCTTCCGGCTCAAGTCACTTCCGCTCGTTGGAACGCAAATCGGTGTTCCGGGATTTCATCGATGCTGGTTTTTTACTACCACATTGTGTGCTTTTAAACATTTAGGAATAAATCAGATTTGGGTTTGTTTTTATCACCGGGATGCCCCTTATATATTTTTTCATCACCGCTGTATAGAAAATCACAGGCAAGCACTATTTGAAGATAATGATGAACTGTATGTGAGTGTTATCATATATGATTTGCACTTTAATTGGGACGATCACTCAGCATCAGTCACTTTATTTATTTTATTAAAGTTGTATTTGGATTTACATGATTTTTTATGATATATGAATTATTTGAATGTTTGCACTTAGCACATTTAATTTTGGTTTATCGTTGTCAGAACGGAGATCCGTTTGTTTACATGAACGGATCCCCATTCTGGCCCTGTGAGGAGTGATCACGGGTAGTCGGCGGACATCGCACCCGCCGGCCATGCTCATCGGCTCCAGAGACGTGCAGCGCATGCGCCCCTGCAGTCTCTTAAAGCGCGACCATACAGCTTAAAGTGCCACCATACAGCTACGGTGATTCACGTAGGAGAGCCGACCTCCCACCTCAAACTACGGCGGCTGGTCGGCAAGTGGTTAAGCATTGTATATGAGGAACGTGATTTGTCTTAATATTGTGTCATTTGTCCAGCTTTTAGTTGTAAGACATGCAGTTCTCTTTTAGAGGTTAATTCCTACTGGCCTAAGTTATTTTTATTGTTTTGCAAAGAATTTCCTTATTATTTATAGTCAGTAAGAAAGCTTACCAAGCTCAAAAAGATGTGTTTGTTTCATAAAATTAGCACACATTTATGATGCAGCACAGAAAAATGGCCAGGCATGCATTTGAGCCGGAACAAGAAGTTGCTTGTCCGACTAGTGAATAGGGACAAGATAGGTGGATCAATGAGTATCACTCACATATCATATACTTCTGGGGTTTTCCATTTAAATTAATCACACCCCAAAATGGCTCCCCTTATGTCACCACTAACATCCCAGGTGGTCAGGACATTTAAATTAAGCGTGGATTGCTTGAAGCTGAAGCATTACCTTGTCATAGTTCCACTCAATGTCCTACCCGTATCTGGAGCACCTCTTCTCCTCGCAGAGAAGGTTGTAGAGTTTGTCATTAGATTGGTTGACTTTTGTACTTTTATTTACTTTTTATGTGCTTTTTTATGTTACAGAATGGCCCCAGGCACACCTTAGCGTTTTCAGCTCTTAAAACGCTCATCTCTGTAGCTCCAAAATGCCCAACAAGGAAAATCCCATTCATTTCAATGGCCCCTGTTCACATCTGAGCGTTCTGTCGCCTAAAGCAAAATGCTTGTCCCTCAAAAAAGTACATGAGCTTTTTTTTATTCAGATTACAGGCATTTTACTGCTTTTTACATTGGTGACCCTTTGACCTGTACAAAATCACAGTAAAATTGTGGTAAAAATCACGCTATTATCTGCCTGAAACAAAACGCTCAGGTGTAAATGCAGCCTACGGCTATTCAGCTCTGCTTCTTCATTATTCATCTTTTGAATACTGAGGACATCTTGTGGTCTTTTTGAGTAGTGTGACTGAACTCTTGCTCCCATCTCTTCCATGTGAACAGTAAGTTCATCAGAAAACAGAACTGTCAATTCTATTTAAAAATTATGTATATTGTTTTAGGATTTCTCTATCTGTCTTGGGGGAATACCTAAATATTATCTTAGGCATGCATGGGGAACAATATATCACTTTCAGGCACTGTCCCTCTGTGTCAATGCAATTTTCACCCACTTAGCGTAATTTATGCTTGATTATTACAGTCACACTGGCCCATTTTTGATGCTTGAGAATTTTGTTTTCTAATTTTGGCTTTTTTTTTGTGTCAGACAACTAGACTGAGTTTGGGACCTTTGAGTCTTTGATCTAGTTATTATTTTTTATGGTTGCTACTTCAAAATTTTCTACTATTCTTTTTTACTAAGACTTGTTAATTTTTATTCTTATGGGTACTACCAGCTGTGATATCACATACGAGACGCACATAGAACTATCACCATTTTGTTCAGATGATGCCATTTCAGTTTGAACCTAACAATCTCCCAGTACAGATACCTCACACATCCCCTCCTCCCTGTTCCGTGTGGAAATTTCAAAAGAAAGCTACTTTGAAAAAAGGGATTGTTATCTTAGCTACATAAGCAGGGTGTTTGTGCTGTCCAACTATGAAACCTACCAAGCCTGGCATCAAAGAAGCTCAGAATTTACGAGGGTCATAAACAGGGACACAGAACACCATGACCTCGCAGCGACCCCACCTCATGCCTAAAACTTAAAATAAGATACCCACAGTTCATAACTAGCTAGGAGCATGACATATTAATAAAACATTTATATCTGTATGCGGGAAGGTGTTCAAGCCCAAACCCCAGAGTGTTCATTTATAAGGGGCCCAACGGATAGTTTATCCTCTTCCCAGGGTCACAGAAAGTGACAGGGCTGTAATGTTTGAACTTGTCGGACTGCAAAATTCATCCTGAACCGTAATTGATCAGTTTCAGGAATGCACCTTGTACATATTAGCAAATATAAATCTTGGTACAGCAATTGTGAATTAGAAAAGATTGTATTCCACAGTCCGCCATGGACAGCCCATGGACAATCCTTACCCATGTGAGTGGTCAGGGGCATATGGCCCCACCACTTTTTACCCAGAGAAAAAGGGAATGCTAAGGACAGCTGGGAGTTCTCACCTTACCATCACAGAATGAACATCCAAGAACCCATGGAATCATCCTCGAATCTCTGATTGATCACGGATATTTAAAAGCAAGTACTTTCTGTCTGCCTCATCTTCTTCTGCTGTATATGATGTCTCTTATTGCCTTATCTTATTATGGCCTCTCGCAGTTCAGAGTGGACGTTCAGGAACGTCCTCGGAACACGAGCTTGCAGCGCAGCCCCGAGGCTGCGCTGCGGCTCGATCATGTGATCGTTATGATCACAAGACCCAGCCGAGCACAGATCGGGATAGGGGAGACTACTAATGGATGACTCCATACGTCACACTACAAAGAGAAGATAATTACTACTGATATTATCCAATATTGGGATGGTGTATCCGTTGTGAGAATATCCCATACATTTCCTTCAGTTACACTGAAGTGAATGTGTTTGACTCATACATCTTTGGAGTCATCCATCACTCACGTATACCACACACTTGGACTACATAGAGCGGTTCGCCTTTCCTCGGGAGTGGCCTTTCCCTTGGGTTGGGTGGGGAGCCCTCGCTATCTTGGGGCCTTTGGCCTCTGTCCTTGTGTGGACTTTGCTGAGTTGCAGGCGGTACCAATTCCTTTTAATCACTGTAATCTTCACATGCAGTATAGCTTTTTTCAACATCTACAACAGAAAGTTTTGTCTGTATAAGCCACTTACCCCTGAAGAAGAGTACTACAACATTGACCCGAAACACGTCAGTATACTCTGTCCTCCCAGGCAGAGCCCTGTGGCTCATTTGCAACCTTTTGCCTTGTCTTATTCTGTTGTAACCTAAAAACTGACCTTGTGAATGTATACATTACGTACAGCAATTTTTATGTGAAGGCCTTTTTCAGACCGGAATACTTTTAAAATAATTCAATAAAAATCTATTTTTCACATATATCCTGTCAGGTTCCCACTTTGGGTTTTTTTTGCCGCAATTTGTCACAGATCGGGATATGGGCACTGTGATTGGCCCTCCCGATCACATGACGGATGTGTCCAATCACAGCTGTCACAATGTAAACAGAGACGCATGTCTCTGTGACAGTTCTCTCCCGCGCTCAGTGCGGGGGAGGTAATCTGCAGATCTGTGACCGATTTCTGTGTAAGGATGATTTTACACAGAGAGCTGTCACAGATCACCCCACAAATGGTACACCAAGCACCACTGGTACCCCTGTCCCCATAAAACATCTGTACCAGTCCCCAAAACATCTGTCTGTCCCCCATCACATCTGTCACAGTGCACACATCTGTCGGTCCCAATCACATACCAAAGAAATGTAGCAGTATAATTTGGTCAAAATTTATGAAGAGAAATTACTTATTTGCAAAATTTTATAACCAAAACTAAGAAAAATGCATTTTTTTTCAAAATGTTCAGTCTTTTTTCATTTGTAGCACAAAAAACAAAATATAAAAACCGCAGTGGTGATTAAATGCCACCAAAAGAAAGCTCTATTTGTGAGGAAAAAAAAAATGATAAAAATTTAGTTTGGGAACAGCGTTGCATGACTGCGCAATTGTCATTCCAAGTGCGACAGCGCTGAAAGCTGGTCTGGGAATGAAGTGGGTGAAAGTGCCCAGTAATGAAGTTGTTTAAAAAAATGTCGTTAGTTTGATTTTCTAATCGTTACTGGGGTCAAATCGATGTTCATTTTCAACCACAGTGATGGGAAAATTTGAAGGGGCAGAATAGAAAACTTCTTGGTCAAATGAATTTTTAGACCGTGTATGTGGTGTTCGTTCAGAAATTACATTAGTTTGAAAACTGAATGTTAAAAGCAAGTGAAATTTCAAACAACATTCTTTCATTCAGTACAAAGATTTTTTGTATAAATATTCTCGTCCGAAAATCGAAATGTGTATAGCCAGCATAAGGCTCGACTCACACCTATGTAGTTTGCTTTTGATCTGTTTCTGCAGTGCTTTTTGCTGTGCGTTTTGCATTTTTTCATGCTTTTCCTTTGCCTCTCCATTGAAGTCTATTGAACCAAAAAAATAGCACAGTTTTGCGTTGAAAAAAGTCCTTGACCGTTTCTTAAACATGCAGCGGCTGAAAAAAGCATAGATGTGAACATCTCCCATAGGAAACCATGTTAAATGAACTGTAGTGTGTTTCTGCAAAAAGCACCAAAAACGCATAGGTGTGAACCAGGCCTAAGATGTTTAGTAGCAGCAGCGTGCTTTTTTTGTATCACCTGTCATAATGGGGTTAAAAAACTAAAATTAGCCCTTTATAGTACAAAAAGAGCAGATAATCACTACAATAAGGGGTTGATTTATACTGTGAAACAGTGAAAGTAATAATATATTTTACATATATAATAAATACACCCAGAAGTAGGATATATGGGCATTTTACCTAGGAGTCAGACATGAAGCTATATGAAGGGTGGAAGGAAGATATAAATCTTTTCTAATAAAAGCAGTACTAAAGGCTGAGACTCTTTTTTCATGGATATGATCATTTTATATATAATGCACAATACTGGTAAAAGTTTACTTTGGAGGTAATAGAAGGCATTACAATTACATTTAGTCTAGCAGCCTCCAGCCTCTGGGCTCAGATGCTGATCTTCCCTGCACAGATGGTCTTTAAAGTATTTTTTTTAACCACTTGCCGACCAGCTCACGCAAATGTACTGCGTCAAGTTGGTCGGCTAGTGCGAACCGCCGTACCTGTACGTCGGTTTGTGCATGTGGTATAGCGGGCGCCGCAGAAGCTCGTCCGCAGGTCTGACAGACTCAGTGTCCACCAGCGACCCGTGATCGCCGGGTACAGAGACAGAACAGGGATCTGCCTTTGTAAACAAGGCGGATCCCCATTCTGTCAGATGACATGGCAGAAATTTTCTGTTCCCTGTGTTTGGGAACAACGATCTATGTCATGTCCTAGTAAGCCCACCCCCCCCTACAGTTAGAACACACAGAGAACACAGTTAACCCCTTGATCCCCCCCTAGAGTCACCCCTTCCCTGCCAGTGTCATTTTTACAGAGAAAACCAATAATCTCCTGCGCTCAGGGAACCTCTACCAGATGGTACACAGTATTGCAGGAGTACTTAATTCAATATGAAGTCTCAGTAAGAATGGTACTACTCAGCACATGCTAGTCTTGCTGCCCTCTTGCTGCCCTCTTCAGGATCATGGGAATCCAAATATACTACAGAGAAAACACAAAGAGGGGCGCACCGACCTTGTGCCATACCATTAAAAAGTTTATTAAAATAATAAAGATAAAATCCATATACTCACAAACGAAGCGGATGACAAAGCATTAAAAGTAGGAACATCTCAGATGGAGTAGATGAACAAGACCTCAGCAGAGGGACTGGATGTCTGTAAGGCTATGCTGACGCGTTTCCAGGGCGAACCCTCTTCATCAGAGCCTGAGTTTATTATTTTAATAAACTTTTTAATGGTATGGCACAAGGTCGGTGTGCCCATCTTGTTTGTGTTTTCTCTCTAGTATATTTGGATTCCCATGATCCTGAAGAGGGCAGCAAGACTAGCATGTGCTGAGTAGTACCATTCTTACTGAGACTTCATATTGAATTAAGTGCTCCTGCGATACTGTGTACCATCTGGTAGAGGTTCCCTGAGCGCAGGAGATTATTGGTTTTCTCTTTTGATATACATGTGGACTCTCCAGCAGCCGGTTCAATCTACCCTGGGAAGTAGCAGTGTGCATCTATCTTAAGTACTTTAACAATCATGGTATTAGCGATTGATGAATGCCATTTAAGGAGGACCTCATTAGCTAAAGGCTTTTTGAGCAGTATCGATCAGTATCAGACTCATCTGGTCTCTAATATGGAAGACAACTCGGATACGGCAGAAGAATCTAGCAGAGAGGACAAAATGGTATCAGCGTTCTATAGGTTGAAACACCTATTAGAGAAGGAGATGTTACAATGGTGGGATAGAGGCTCTGATGAAGAGGGTTCGTCCTGGAAACGAGTCAGCCTAGCCTTACGGACACCATCCAGTCCCTCTGCTGAGGTCTTGTTCATCTACTTCATCGGAGATGTTCCTACTTTTAATGCTTTGTCACCCACTCCGTTTGTGAGTATATGGATTTTATCTTTATTATTTTAATAAACTTTTTAATGGTATGGCACAAGGTCGGTGCGCCCCTCTTGTTTGTTTTTTCTCCCTAGTGTCATTTTTACATCACTGCATTTATATAGTACTGATCAATGTAATAATATCACCCATAAAAGTGTCATTTGGGGTCAGAATTGTCCGCCACAATGTCGCAGTCCCACTAAAAATCGCAGCCATTACCAGTAAAAAAAATAAATAAAAGTCCATAAATCTATCCCATAGTTTGTAGAAGCTATACCTTTTGCGCAAATACCACCAAAAGAAAGCTCGATTTGTGGGAAAAAAGGACGTCAATTTTGTTTGGATACAACGTTGCACGACCGCGCAATTGTCAGTTAAAGCGACGCAGTGCCGTATCGCAAAAAATGCCCTGGTCAGGAAGGGGGCTGTGGTGGTTAAACAAATATGTCATACTTACCTGCTCTGTGTAATGGTTTTGCACAGAGCAGCCCCAATTCTCCTCTTCTGGGGCTCCCCACCGACGCTTCTGGCTCCTCCTGCCTTAAGAGTGCCCCTATAGCAAGCTGCAAAGTATAGTATAGAGCACCCCTATAGCGAGGTAAAAAAAAAACTTCTCACTTTAGAACTATTCACTTCCTGCCAGGACTTCATGTCCCATGAGACATTGCTCCTGACAAGTTCTCAGGCACCTACTGACATGTATGGTTGGTGTACTGAGCTGTATGTGTGCTGCACTGTATTTCCTGATATGTACAAAACAAAAATTGCATTCTGTATGCTGGCCAACTAACAACTATTTTCATAATCAATTAGTTGTCGATCAATTAGTTGTTTCAGCCCGATTGCTAATATTAACTACTTTACAAACGGGGGTTTAGGGATTTAATTTCCCATTTAAAAAGGAAAAAGCCTTCCTGCAATATAAACGCTTGGGGGCTAAAAAAAAACATTTATTGCAAGAAACATATTTTGCTACACCAATTATCCTAAATGTTTTTATAGATCATATAAGCAGTCTTTTTACACACTGCACACTTCTAAAAGTAGGGGCGTAGTCATCTCTATCCACCACTCTCTCCCATTTGAAGTACAATGTGTTTATCCTAATAAAGATAACAGATTCTGGATTCTTATGGGTTTGATAACAGGTTGTGAAGCGACTATTGCTCATGTGTATGCACCTAATGACTCTCCAACTTCCTTTTTCAATCAATTTTTGAAATTCTAAACATAGATCGTTCCTCAGTGCAGCAGGAGCCAATGGTCAAGTATTCATTTTTTATTGTATTCCTTACGTCTGTACGTGAATTTGGTAAGTATATGGCAATTCTCACTTCACTTGAGCTGAAAATTGGTACCCTTTATGTTGTATTTCTCTTTGGAATTGTATTTCTGATATTTTTATCAGAGATGTTAAATACTGTATGTGACCTTAACGTGGATGTAAACCCGATTCATGAAATTTGAGCTGGGCACACCTATTTTCAGTGTTTTATTTCTCTTAGTCCCATGGCTTTCTCCTGCTCCGTAGCTCTGTTATCAGCCTGACAAGTTCTCCGACACAGGAGATAAAAGCAGCCTGAAATTTGTGTCATGGAAGGTTGCTATAAATAGATTAGCAGACAGCTTGACTTGTCAGAGCACAGATCTGCACATTACTTCCTTCCTTTGCCAAGGTGGACGGGGTGTGTGCTTTTCTTCCAATCAGCTGTCTTGGTTGCATGCCAATAATCCTCTCCCAGTGCTGAACAGGAAGAGAAAAATCGGTAACACGATGTGCACTTTCTAAAGGATATATACAGCTGAAGACAGCAGATATACATGTAAAACGTATGTAGGGAGATGTGTTTCATCCCTGTGTATCCATCTGTGGCTGTTCACTTCACTGGGCATATGGGAGGGTTAACATCCACTTTAAGGGCGCTTTCACGTGGGCGGACCAATCGGGTCCCCCAATTCGTTTTTCAAGCGAACCTCATCGGGCTCTCCAGTCTCCTCTACGGAGCGGCAGGTGTCAACGAACATGTGTCCATGACACCTGCCGACATCCGATTCGATCCTATTCACTAAAAACAGATGAATGAGATCTGGTCCGCATCCATCTGGCGGATAGGATTGGATGGCAGTCGGGTATAAACAGACAAGCAGTCTGTTTACATTCGACCGCCCATAGAGGAGAGCGGGCTGTGTCTGCATAAGTGGAGTGGACACGAACCAGGCATCTGCCTGCTCAGTGGTAATGAATAGACGGAGTCTGCCTGCTCAGCAGGGAATCTAAAAAGGAGCCCACCCTGTGTGTAAGGGGCCTAATGCTGTTTTTGCTGTTCTATTTTTATATACATTCACTGTATGCTAGGACATTTCTTAGGCCCCTTTCACACGGCCGTTCCGTTCAGGTCTGCCTGTCCGTTTTTCAAGTGGATCTGAACGGACACTCCATGCACTTCTATGGAGCAACGGATGTCAGCGGTGACATGTCCACTGACACCCGCCGCTCTCTGATCTGCTCCTGCACCGTAAAGTCAGACGGATGAAAACCCTATTTTTCTATCCGTCTGGGGATCAGATGAAAACGGACCGACAGTCTGTTTTTATCCGATTTCTCATAGAGGAGAGCGGAGGCGGATCTGTCATCCCCCGGTTTAGCGGGGATCAACGGATCGATCCCTGCTGAGCAAAGCAGACCCCGCACATGGACACGGCCATGTGAAACCACCCTTAGTCATCTCCACATTTTATAAAAGTCTGTAAACAAAAAAGAGAATGTATAAACAGAGAACAGGTGGCAGCCTTGCGAGTCTTGGATACAACAGATCATATTTTGGCAAGTCTGCATCTGTGGAGGGTGGGATCAGTAAGCTCAGGACAAAGGGGAGAAAAAAGGAAACTGTTGTTTTGAAGCGCACTTATCCTTAAATCAAGGAAGAAAAAGTCAACAGTCTCTGAAACATGATAGCAAGAGCAAAGACCCGACCCTTAATGGTGATGTGAGCCAAATGCTGGTCCAGACTCAACTGAAGGAAGGAGAGGATTCAACCAACTAAGAATCTCCTAGGGTGAAGCCCCCAGAGTCACACCAGGTGAAGTATGCCTTCCATGTGCAATGATAGACTATTCAAGAAGTAGGCTTGCTCGCTTTAAACGCCTTGAGAATCACCATTTCAGCAATACCTCTGTCTCTTAGAACCTGGGCTTCAACAGTCCTGCCAATAATGCCAGCAACCATGAAGCAGGATGGCAAATTGGTCCTTAAAGCGTAACTCCACTTTTGTTGAGAAAAAAACATTCTCCTCTGGGTGATCTATGTACAATGCAAAGATTTTACAAACTTTGTTGCAGATTCTGTGTCCATGTGCAGAGCAAATCTGTATGGGAGTGATTTTATAATTATCAATCAGCTGCTGCACCTTTCCCTTTTGAGAGTATCTCATCAAAATTACATTTATGTTGCAGGGGATGCCAAAAATCTGACTTGCATCTTTGTGCAGAAATCTGGCAAAATACGTAACTAAATCACACAAGCAGGAAATTGAGGGTATTTCATACACCATCCGTGTATAGAATCCCTCTAGGTAGCCCTATTTAGTGGGGTTGACTAATTCACATCCACTTATTAAATTAGGTAGTAGTTCCCAATTTATCCACTGGGGAAAGCCAAATAGATCTAGGTCTTACACTTTTTTACTGCATGGATTAATATTTTTATTTATAGTGGAATTTTTGATCATCAAAATGGGTCTATGTTTACCTCTGGTCCACAATGATTTGTTATGAATTTTGCAAGGGGTTATATAGATTTTATAGATGGCCGTAACTATCAGAGGCTGCAAATTCCCCTATGTAAATGTTGTATAATAATTAATCTGACGCACCTATTGTGGGATCTCCCTTCGGGAGGACTGGCCAGTACTGAATATAGTGTGGGAGTGGTATGAACTCTGATTTTGTTTTTATTTCATATTTGGGTGGGCTGCAATCCTATTGGTTGATTCCAAGTACTGGCAGTTTTTCCCATACTTTAGATGGCCGATGTGGGCTGACAAGATCGGAATCAGAACGAGGCTCTAGCCTCATCTCCCATACGAACGATCCCCTCGCAGTGGGCACAGAGGCGACTTATCAGTTGCCAGCTCCACTTTGTGGAGATTGTTTCTGAGGGAGTGTATGTGATTATATTTTATTCTTTATGGCAATGTTACGGCCGTTTATATGTCCACACTTAAGTACTGGCATCTTTGCCCACATTTAAGATGGCCAACGGGGGCTGACATGATTGGATCCAGAACAAGGCATCTGTCTATATATGTACAGCGATGAGTCAGCAGCGTGCCTATGCCCCGAGACGATGTCTGTTATGACGAAATGCCGTGTCGTGTAGGGCGTGCTGACGTCACCGCTTGTTGTCTGCACTGAACGGACCTTTTACAGCTGGCCGGCTGATGATGATTTTATATGCTTAATTGGAGCTGCTTTGATGCAAGTGCAATATTTTTTAGATATTAAAGTATTATACAGTATTACACTATTGTGAGCCTTTTTATCCATATGTGCACCCTCGGTGAGATTACTGAATTTAGAGGATGGCTGGTGACCCTTGTCCCTTTTCAGGATGAACTGTGACCAGGACCTGCTGCCCCTTTTGGGACCCTGACTGGGTTTTAAGTCGCAAGCGCATCTTAAGCTTGCCTCTGGTAAGCAACCATTTTATCTGGTCAAGGCACCTTTCTATATGAGTGGAGCACTGGGTGTATTCAGCATTTATTGACAACTATTAAGTTGACTGGACATTCAACACAGCCTTTATTCGTTTATAATGCTGCTTGCTTCGAATAATTTTTATGAACTTGTTTAAAGACCTTTTTATTCATACCTCTTTATATATACGCATTTAGATTTCTGAGCAATCTGATATTATGATGTGTGTATTGCATATATTTGACTGCTGCTTTAAGATATGCACATTAGCGCGGTTTGACTCCCTTTACATTTAGCCATTGTGCATTGCATTTTACAGAAAATTACAGAGCTGCAGACTGAAAGAAAAGATCATTTTAAATAACATTCAATTACAATATGTCAAGTGTTGCAATAGTATATGCTAAAATATATTTATTTGCTATTTTTTCCCACAAAGGTGGAGTTACCTTTTAACACAGAAGATTTAGATGATCTGGAGGAGCCCACAGAGTATCTACCAGGAGCCTTAGCAGGTCAGAGTACCACATCAGCCTCGGCCAATCCATAGCAATGTGGACCACCAGAATGACTTCCATTTCAATGCAGCGAAGCAGATGAGGAAGAAGAGGAAGAAGTTCCAAATCTGTTTGTTGTTGAACTTGTAGGCCAGGAGGACCAGATCTTGCTTGCTAGCGTAGGATGTAAATGGTAGACAGGCTGGAAGGGAATTGCCCAGCATATGATCCGTTCTACCTCTCTTCCTACAATGAGACTTTTTGTTCTACTTGCTGGTTGATGTACGACACTGCATGCATTATCCAACTGAATACTAATCATAAGACCCTCCAAGCACTATAGTCCAGCCAAATAACCCAAAGCACCAGGATGTTGATCGTCCAAGCCCCCTTCACTAATGGGGTGACCAGGACACAGTCCCAGCCAAACAGGCTGGCATCCATCATGAGATTTTCGAAAGATGGGAAGAAAAGCCTTCCCCCACTCCAGAGCTGGACTTCTGAACCAGCAAGCCAGGGACAACAGAATTAATCTGTCCATTTACTCTGGGTCCAGTGCAGTAGCAGTTTACAGGCTTCTTTGTACCTTTGGGGTGGGTCATTTCCACCAGGGTTTAGATCCTTTTTAACCAGTTGCCGATCGCCCACCGTGGGTTGACGGCGGGAACATGGTTCGATATTGCCGTCACCTGACGATGGCTATGAGAGCAAGGATCGTGGACGTGCTCTCACTGTGTAGCGGGGGAGCCAGGGAGCGGGTAGGGCGGACTCGATGTCCGCCGGCTACCCGCAATCGCTCCCCCGCAGTGACAGAATAGGGATCCATGAATGTAAACAATGGATCCCCGTTCTGACAGGGGAGAAGGAGTGTGATCGTACACTCCCTGTATATGGGAGCACTCTCCTCCCCCAGGCATCCCAGCCCCCATACAGTAAATAACACATCCCAGGGAACACAGTTAACCCCTTCCATGCCAGTGACATTAACACAGTAATCAGAGCATTTTCATAGCACTGATCGCTGTATAAATGCCAATGGTCCCAAAAAAGTGTACGACACATCTGACACAATGTCGAAGTCCCGATAAAAAGCGCAGATCGCCGCCATTACTATTAAAAAATAAATAAAAACCGCATAAATGGATTCTCAACTTTTGTAAACACGGCAACTTTTGCACAAACCAATCAATATACACCGATTGCGAATTTTTTTACCAAAAATATGAGGAAGAATATGTATCAGCCTAAACGGATTAACAAATTAGTTTTTTTATATATTTTTTTTTTTGGGATATGTATTTTAGCAAAAAGTAAGAAATATTGTTTTTTTTTTCAGAATTGTCGTTCTTTTTTTGTTTATAGCGCAAAAAAGGGATTTTTGTATAACTTACCGTAAAATCCTTTTCTCTGAGTTCACTGACAGACGCAGCCTTCTTATGACACATGGGGTTATGCTAATCTTACTAGGAGTAGACTAGGCAAAACAAACAAAAGCATAGGTTGGCCCCTCCCAGGGGGCCGTCCTTACCTTAGCATATAACCCCCCTGCCCTGTACAGCACATCAGTTCATAACAAGCCGTACAAACTCAACACAGAGGGGTGGGTGCTGCGTCTGTCAGTGAACTCAGAGAAAAGGATTTTACGGTAAGTTATACAAAAAATCCCTTTTTCTCTTCCGTTCACTGACAGACACAGCCTTCTTATGACACATGGGGATGTCCCAAAGCTGTGCCAATAAAGAGGGGTGGGCAAACCATAACAACTGTGCCCAACAGAAAAACGCCCTTTCAGGCGGCGCTAACTGCGCCTATACTGCCGCTTGTAATACTTTGTGGCCAAAATCGGCATCCGAGGATGCTGAAACATCAATTTTGTAAACGTGTGCACTGAGGTCCAAGTAGATGCCTTGCACACCTGAGACACCGAGGCTTGGTGTCTAAACGCCCAGGAAGTACTAACTGCCCTGGTGGAATACGCCCGTGACCGGAAACGGGGGAACCTTGCCCCGAATCTCATATGCATGAGTCACGGTTTTCCGTATCCACGAGATACGGTAGCGGACGAGGCCGCTATGCCTGTGCGCGACCCTTCCGTCAGCAAAAATAAAGAATCAGACTTCCGAAAAGAAGCTGTAGAACTCAAATACACCCGCAAAGTCCCCAGCACATCCAAAGAATGTAGTTCAACTTCTTTGGGATGCGACGGGTGCGGGCACAATGAGGGAAGAACAATATCCTCATTTAAATGAAAGGAAGAAACCACCTTCGGAAGAAACGAAGGGGCAGGCCACAATACTGCCTTGTCCTTATGGAGGACCAAGTAAGGTGACTTGCAGGATAATGCTGCCAACTCCAACACCCACCTGGCGGATGTGATAGCCACCAGAAAGGCCACTTTCTGCAACAACAACTCTAAGGGAATGTCCCCAATCCTTTCATATGGTGGCTTCTGCAACACAAAGCACCAAATCCAACTCCCACGGTGCCACAGGCGACCGTATTCGAGGAGCCACATGACGTACCCCCTGTACAAATGTACGGATCAATGAATGAGACGCCAAGGGCCATTGAAAAAGAACCGCCAGGGCCAAAATCTGACCCTTAAGCGCACTTAACGCCAGGTTCTTGTCCAGTCCTTGCTGCAAAAATGACAGTACCCTGGACACTATATAAGAGCGGGGGTTCCAACCCCCTGTCTCGCACCAGGTAATATAGGCCTTCCAGGTCCTATGAAAAATCTTACGTGAGGTACTCTTATGTGCTTTAATCATAGTAGGGATTACGGAGTCAGAGACACCCCCATCCCTCAATACCTGGGACTCAATAGCCAAGCCCTCAAAGCCAGCGAGGGTAAAGCAGGGTGCAAGATGGGCCCCTGAGATAGTAGGTCTTCGCGAAGCGGAAGACGCCACGGCACATCTGCCACCATCCGCACTACGTCGGCGTACCAAGGACGCCGAGGCCAATCCGGAGCTACCAGGATTGTCGGGATTCCCTCTGCTTCTATCCTGCGTACAACGCTCGGTAGAATCTTTAGAGGAGGAAAGATGTACAGTAGCCGACACCGACCCCAGGGCGCTACCAGTGCGTCCGAGGCGACCGCCAACGGACCTCCTGTTCTGCACACAAAGGTCTGTACCTTGTGATTGTACCTGGAGGCCATAAGGTCCACCTCTGGTGTGCCCCCTTTGCGGAAAATCTGGCGGGACACCTCTGCACGTAGGGACCATTCCCCTTGATCCAGTGTCCGGCGGCTGAGAAAGTCTGCCTGCCAATTTTCCACACGTGGGATGTTGATTGCAGATAGAGCTGGCACGTGAAGTTCTGCCCCCCGAAGGATCAGAGCTACCTCTGCGGCTGCTGCTGCGCTTCTTGTTACGCCCTGATGGTTCACATACGCCACCACTGTGGCATTGTCCGACTGAACCCAAACAGGGAGGTCTCGCAGCCCTTCTGTCCAACGGGACAGGCAAAGCCTGATCGCTCTCAGTTCCAGTACATTTATCGGAAGGCGAGCTTCCCGCACTGACCAATGACCCTGGGCAGAGAATTGCCCCAGGACTCCACCCCAGCCCGATAGGCTGGCATCCGTCGTTACCATCGACCAATTGAGGAGAAGAAAACTTTTCCCCCACTTTAGGGCCGGAGCCCGAATCCACCAAATCAAGGGTCCCCAGGACTGATTATCCGACCTGATCAGCCTGTCTAGGGATAGGGGAGATTTGTCCCATTGTGACAAAATTGCCTTCTGCAGGCGCTGAGTGTGACTCTGGGCGTAAGGTATCGCTTTGAAAGTCGACACCATGAATCCCAACACTCGCATACAGAACCGTAAGGAGAACCACTGGCGTGATAACAGTGTTCGCACTGCTGCCCGAAGTGTTAGACGCTTGCTCGGTGTTAGAAACACCCTTGCCTGTACCATGTCCAGAATCAGACCCAGGTACTCCAGCCGGCAAGATGGAGTTAATGATGACTTCTGCAGGTTGATCAGCCAACCGAACTCCTCTAACGTGGACCCCGTGATTGTCACGTTCTCCTCCAGAGCTGTAGCAGACTCTGCTCTCAGGAGTAAATCGTGAAGGTACGCTACAACCGCGATACCTCTCTGTCTCAGCAATGCCAGCATCGGTGCCACCACCTTGGTGAACACTCGGGGAGATGAGGCCAGCCCAAAGGGCAGAGCCACAAACTGGTAATGCAGGTCTCCCACTGCGAAACACAGAAACGCTGATGCCTGAGACAGATCGGAACGCTGGGCCGGGTGCCCTAAAAAGAACCTCTTCTGACCTGAAGAGACAGGGCCCTGCCTACGACGAAAATCTCGCCGCTTTGGCTCTGGAAGGAAAGTACTCTTCCCTCCCGTGAAATCCTTAATGATTTCATCCAACTGTGGGCCAAACAGACGTTCTCCCTGAAAGGGCAGATCTGTGAGAGCTTTCTTTGAAGCCTAGTCGCCTGACCAAGAGCGGAGCCACAGCACCCGCCTGATAACAATTGAAAAAAACAGACATTTTTGACAATATAGGAAGAAGATCCAAAGCAGCCTGGCATATGTAGCGGATACCTTCTTCCAAATGTTGCGCCCGTTGTACTTCAGCCTGTGCACATTCACTAGACAAACTGGTGTGCAGTGCGGCAGCGTGCTCACGAAGAGACTGTGCCGCCCTTGCAGCTGCTAGCGCCAGCCGCATGGCTAACCCAGCCAACAAGAACAGTGCTTTAGACACTGCCTCTGTGCGGTGATCGGCCGCCTCCCTAAAGGACGGAGAGCGCTCCAAGGGAATGGTGGTTGCTTCATTTACACGAGCCACGGCAGAGTCCACCACCGGGGTAGCCCATCTCTTAGTAAAGCTCTCCTCAAAGGGGTAGCGAACAGCAAAGCTTTTAGGCAAAGCAAAGGAACTTGGTGGCCTACGCCATTCCTTGAACACCGCCTATACAAACACCTGATCATAAGGGTAAGCCCTAGGGGACCTAGGCGGTTTAAGTGGTCCACAGACATATGCGGACTCATGCGACTCCCCTGCTTGGACAAGCCGCATAGAGTGGCGAATACCAGTGATCAGAGCGGCCACTATCGCTTTATCACGCGAAGAAGGAGCCTCCTGACCCTCTTTGCCCTCTGAGGGCGGCTCACTCTCTGAAAGATTCACAGGTGTGACCATTGAGGCCCTTGCCATAGTACTGCCGGCCTCTGACATCTCAGCCCTCCGGCACCCCCACTGTGTGACCACCACCTCTACCCCACCAATCAACCAGGGAGACCCGAGAGGATTGCACCCACCGCTACCAGCACCCAGGAAGCGCCCGCTATACTTGCTGTTTTGATGCTTCAGCACTCCGACCGGAAGAGCAATGCCCACAAACTACTGCACGCCAGGAGCTTGTTACTGTGTGTCAGCCACGTTGTCCAAGCGCGAACCGGAAGCCCACTTCCGTTTTCAAACACTTCCTGCACAAGGACTGCACTTCTCCCAAACGACCACTGGGGGCCGCCAGAGAGCAGGCTGGAAACCGCATGGTTCTCAAATAATGGACGCTGCCATTACACACGTGCGGTCAGCCACGAACGAGCGGCGCTCCACACTCCAATGGCGGCGACCCGCCTAACACAGTGCTCCGGACGGTCGGTGCAGAGTCGAACGGTCAGTGCAAGGTGCGGTACTGCGGGGGGGGGAAACAAAGGAAAATCCTCAAAAGAGTATTACCCAGTATGGCCCTCTAATGGCCCCCACTGGCCGGCTACCACCAGAGCTGCCCAGGTGCCCACTCTCCATGCCCCTAGGGCAGAAGAGGGGTCCACTCACCAATCCGACGGGCGCAGCGGGTAGCCACCCGGAGCAGACCTACCTCCCCAAAGAGAGGCATGCTGCTGGCCAGGCCACTGGACAGGCGTACCAGTAACTGGGCTCTAGTGGGTTTTAGCCACTGGCCGCCCGCACGAAACGGGTGCTATGCGGTGGGCCCCCCTAAGGGTGCTCGCATAGTGTCGGCCGGACTGGGGAAAGATTTGGATTCGAGATATCCTCTATACCACCAGCCAGCTTCTTGATAGTAGTCTTCATAAGACGGATCTTCAGAAGACCGCCGATCCCATAGGGAACCAGGTCTACTCCTTGCACTAGGCAAATAAAAACTGATGTGCTGTACAGGGCAGGGGGGTTATATGCTAAGGTAAGGACGGCCCCCTGGGAGGGGCCAACCTATGCTTTTGTTTGTTTTGCCTAGTCTACACCTAGTAGGATGAGCATAACCTTATGTGTCATAAGAAGGCTGCGTCTGTCAGTGAACGGAAGAGAAAAATAAATACCACAGAGGTGATCAAATACCACCAAAAGAAAGCTCTATTTGTGGGGAAAAAAGGACATCAATTACAACATCACACGACCGCGCAATTGTCAGTTAAAGTGACGCAGTGCAGAATCACAAAAAGTGCTCTGGTCATAAAGTGGGAAATCCTTCCCGCGCTGAAGTGGTTAAGGGAATAGCTACACAACGGTTTTTCTTTTTTTAATTCTACTAACTGCTCTTGACTATCTGATGTAAGGAGGCCAATAATTTTTTTTTTTCTCACAGGTAGGAGAGACAGAAATAGCTCTTTGTTGAAAGTATTTAGTGGTCAGTTTCGGGTCTATATAATTTTGTTCAACCTGTGATGAGCTGTAATCAAAAAATTTCTCATCCATGTCTGTGTTTAGTGTGAAATAAATGCTGAAGGAGTTCAAGAAAATACAACTGAAAGAGGAAGAAGTATGTACAAGCGTATGACTTTAAACTCAGGCCATATTGTACAGAATAACTTACAATACATACCAGTATTAATCCAGATATCAGGGATGATGTGCCAGTAAGGGCAACATAGAACTTTGGAGTCAATGTACTGATAAAAGCAGACACTAAAACAGAAACACAAGACACATTTATAGGCATTATTTATATAATCGAGTGTTGAATAACAATGTAAAGCAATATATTTAGTAACAATTATAGATTTTACATTCAGATAACAAATCTGTTAAAAGTCTGGACTCCAAGGGGTTAACTAAAACTGGAGAGTGCAAATTATGGTGCAGAACTTCATAGAAACCAATCAGCTTCCAGGCTTTTTTTTTTTTGTCAAAGCTTAGGTGTCCTTTTATGAAACTGAGAACAGCCGCGATCCGGACAGTTTATGAAAGTGAGATAATCAGCGGAGAACACGTTCTCCACTGATCATCTCAGCAGACAGCGAATCTGTCACAGAAACGGCCAGTTTAAGAAGGTGCGATCTCAGCACCTCACTGGCGATCTGTGGCATAATTCTCACTCCCAGATTCTCAAGCTCAGGGGTTGAGAATCTGGGAGAGAAGTGAGAAGCTGGCTGTGGATTCTGGAGGAAGGAGGAAGTATTTTCCTTCTTTCACCTTCCCAGCGCCAGAGCAGTGCAAAGCACATCTTCCCCACAAACATACACCTCAAAATAAGCATGTTAGGAATGTATAGTGTATATATATATATATATATATATATATATATATATATATATATATATATATATATATTAAATGTCCCTGCGGTCTGGTGTATGTGGGTGAGACAACCCAGAAAGTGAAGGATCGTATTGCCCCGACACAAATATTCCATTTGTGACAAATTGACCTCTAGCAAGGCATTTTGAAGAGAAAGTCCATACAGTGTCTCACCTCAGATTCATGGCTATAGATGAAGCTAAAAAAACAGGAGACCGTGAGCTTTTCCTAAGAAGATTAGAGGTTGAATGGATAGACCGTTTAGATGTGATTGCACCTAGAGGTTTAAACTCAGACTTTGATCTGCATTTATTTTTATGAGATCAACACCTCTGAGATGTATATAGATGGTTTAGATAGGACTGGATTTGGACGATAGAGTTTTATCCATATTTAAGTCTGACCGATATCGATTCCCATGAGATCTTTTGCATTGGGTTGTGTATTGGTATAGATATATGGAACATGGATGTATTGACAGATCTTTTATGGACATTAACATATTATTAAAGTTTTCCTTATGACATTTGAGATAGGAGTGGAAAGATATGTATACATATATATATATATATATATATATATATATATATAATTTTTTTGATTTTTCTATATTGTGATTTTTATTTTATTATTTTTGATTGGTGATCTTTGCATCTCTTCAACAAGATTCTATAAAGAGGTGGAAATGTTTCCTTTAGAGTGGAGAGTGTTTTATTCTTGTATGCCTTCCTCCCTTTGATCTCTGTGATATAACAAAAGAAGATACAATTTAAACACAGTGAAGCAGGAGATCAGCGGTTTTGAATTGTTGTAATTAAATTGTTACCTGTTGTGTTAATTGGCTACATATGTGTGTATATATACTCTGTATGATGCCTATCATTTAGATGACATCCTAGCCTGAGGAAGGGCGTTCAGGACTTTGCCCGAAAGCTTGCTATCTAAGAGCCGGTTCACACTGGAGCGGCGCGACTTGCAGGGCAAAGCAAGTCGCCCCGTTCGAGGCTACCTCAGCGCGGCTTGCAAGGAGACTTCTTTACATAGAAGTCAATGCAAGTCGCGCTGAGGTCGCCCCGAAAATAGTGCAGGAACCTTTTTCTAAGTCGGAGCGACCTGAGTCGCTCCTATTAGAACGGTTCCATTGCACTGCATGGGGACGACTTGTCAGACGACTTGAGTCGCCTGACAAGTCGCCTCAGTGTGAACCGGCTCTAAATGATGACTTTTGTTATGCAAGTATGATCTTATGCAAGTATGACTTGTAAATGTATTTCTAAATAGTCCTGATGGACTTCTAGATAAATACTGAAGTGCAACGATCCCTCTCTGGATTTTCTTTATATATGGTCAGTGGGATGGCCTGATCGTTTGTGCACTATTACCGTCTGTTGTGCTGCTCACCACACCTGTTTGGTATATAT
>BLSH010014686.1:115859-120859 GCA_018402905.1 Glandirana rugosa
CTTGGGGGTAAAAAGATTCCGTCATTTCTCTATGCAGGTCCTCTGGCTTAGTTTCCGGAAGACATACAGCTTTCGACATACAGAAGGCCTTTGATTCGGTCTCCTGGACGTATCTCTTTACTGCCTTAGAAAAATGGGGGTTCGGTCCAAACTTCCTAAACATACTCAGTAGCCTCTATTCATTTCCCAGAGCTAGGGTCAGGTTCCAGGGGTATAACTCTGACCCCTTCCCCATAGAAAAAGGCACCAGACAGGGATGCCCACTATCCCCCCTCCTTTTTGCAATCGCAATCGAGCCTCTGGCCATTGCAATAAGGACGCACCCCGACATCCATGCAGTACGCTGAACACAAATGCGCCCTCTTCGCAGATGATTTACTTCTCTTTGTTACCTCTCCCCTTATCTCACTACCCAACATCATGCAATTACTATCCCATTTTGGAAAGATCTCAGGCCTACAAATCAACCTCTCTAAATCCATGGCCCTAAACATCTTAACCCCCCCATTGTTCGTGGAAAGCCTCAAAAATGATTTCCCCTTCACATGGCATGATACCCTTATCCCCTATCTTGGCATCCAACTCACCTCCACTGTAGACAAATTATACAAACATAACTACCCCCCTGCTTTCAAGAGACTCCGAACGGACTTAACAAATTGGTCTCAATATAATCTCCCCTGGCTTGTGAGACTAAATGCCATAAAAATGACTCTATTACCAAGGATCCTCTATCTTTTTAGATCCCTCCCTATCCCAATCCCCAAAGCTCATCTAGCCTCTTTAGAATCCTCCATCATCAAATTCACCTGGGGGAAATCAGGTCACAGGTTCTCAAAGCAGACCCTATATAGACCCAGGCGCAACGGGGGCCTAGGCCTTCCGAATCTATGGCTTTATTACCAGTCAGCCCAGCTAGCACAGTTTTCTGTAATCTACTCCTGGACTCCAAAACCTGACTGGGTGGAAAATGAACGTCAGGCTGCCCCAAGATTCACCTTAGACTTTCTCTGCTGGTGCCCTCGTAAGAGGCGACCAGCGATTCTCTCACCAACTCTCTCCCATTCTCTCGCCCTTTGAGACACTTTACACAAATCTCCCAAACTAGCTTCCCCTTGGAACCAACTCAGCCACATATTCCATAATCCCAGCTTCCCCTCAGGCGAAGACATTCATGCCTTCAAATGGTGGTTGAATAAAGGACTTTTCCGCATCGGCCACTTCTTTAATGCAACAGGCCCTATCCCTAAGAAACATTGTCTTAATAAACTAGAAATGCCCCAGGACGAAAGCTTCCGATTTGCCCAAATCTCCCACTTTTTACATTCCCTCAACCCCCCAGGTTCTCCGCCACTGTCAGTCACGCCTTATGAGAGATGGTGAGCAGCCATCACGGATATCAAAGGGGGAATTTCTCTTATTTATGCTGCCCTAGCAGAACCCCTGGACAAAAAAAAATTCATGCTAGACTGGGAAAGGGACCTGGACTTCACTTGGGACATGGAAACTTGGCACAGTAATGTTTCACGAGCCTTCAAGGGAATACATAATATTGGCCTTATAGAAGAAGCAGGCCTTAAAATTATTACACGCTGGTACCTAGTCCCCACACGGCTAGCCAAGACATTTCCAAATACCGCCCCTCTTTGCTTTAGGGGATGTGGCATCATGGGTTCCCTTCATCACACATTCTGGCAATGTCCCAGAATCAGGTCCTTTTGGAACCAAATTTTCAACCTAATACGCAAAATCACAGGAGTTCCTCTAAAACAGGACCCGCTCATTGCATTAGTCAATCACAGAATCCCAGATATCTCCAGACACTCGCAGGCCCTAGTATATCATATTCTACTGGGAGCCAAAAGCACGATTGCTAGGGCCTGGAAGAAACCCCAGGTCTCCTTCTCTTCAGCCAGAAACAAGATTTCTTGGATCATGGCGCAGGAGAAGATTGCATGCTCTATACTTGACAGGTCTACTCTATTCGAAAAAATCTGGGAACCCTGGTCTACCTATATAAGCCAACTAAAATAAATTAATTCTCCTCACAAGGCGGCTCCTCCACTTCACGACTACACGACATCTATCTTAAACCTTGTCTAAAATGCACCCATCCAGACACCTAACTTTCTTCCTCTTCTTCCTCCAGTCTCTTCTCTTTCTCCTACTAGTGGTCTATTCTTCACCTTCTTCTTTCTCAAACTACCCCTTCCCCGATCAATCTGTTTTAAGCTCTTATCGGCATTCTCAAGAAAATAAATTTAGTTATGCATGACAGGTATTTTATACCACTCGTTTAGGCCAGAGCCCTCGAACTACCCCCCTTCCCCTTTCCCTTTTTTTTTTTTATTTTTTCTGTGGTCACCTGCCCAGTTAGTCCCCACCCGGGTCACAGTTTGTTCCCACTGGGGTGACAGGACGGGAGATGAGCGTGGCAGGATTTACCTAAAGTAACCCCTACTGATGACCATTATACCTGCAACACCTTTGGTCTTAGACGGGGTATCCCCAAAGGCATCTCTTTACTCGAAAGACTCAACCCTCATTACTTTCCCATTGGCTCTGTAACTGTTATGACATGATGGTTGCCCATAGGGTGGCTATCGTCTACAAACTTGTTATCATATAATTGTAATGCCCCATAACTTATCTTTGTTGATCCGCTTTTTTTTTCCCACCATCGCATTATTCCTGTACAATTTACCTGAAATGCAATATACTGTTATACATGTTTTGTAACCGATTTACTATGTACAACTTTTCAATCTTAAAATCAATAAAAACATTAAACATAAAAAAAAAAAAAAAAAAAAATTTGTTTGGGTACTGCATTGCATGACCGCGCAATTACCAGTTAAAGCGGCGCAGTGCCAAATTGAAAAAAGTGCTCCGGTCCTAAAGCTGGAAATCCTTCCGGGTAATATGAAGTGTGTAATGTGTGTTGCTTCATGATTAACTTTACGATTTTGAACTTCCCAGTACTGTAATCCCGTTGTATCACACGAGATTACAGCCACAGGAGACGTTCATGGCGTTTGGAGATCATGTCAATACTCATTGTGAGAAGCGATCTCCAAACATTCATAAACCGGCACTCAGAGGAGAGCGATCTCCTCTGAGAATGCCTGAGAAGTCAGGAGCGGTAATTGATAAACGGACACCTTAACCACTTAAGGACCGAGCCTCTTTTTGAGATTCTGTGTTTAAAAGTTAAAATCATTTTTTTTGCTAAAAAATGACTTAAAACCCTCAAACATTGTATACATTTTTTTCTAACACACTAGAGAATAAAATGGCAGTCGTGAAATTACCTTATGTCACACCATATTTGCGCAGCAGTCTTGCAATCGCCTTTTTTTAAAAATCACTTTTTTGAGTTAAAAAATAGGACAACAGTGAAGTTAGCCCAATTTTTTTTTCCATATTGTGAAAGGTAATGTTACGCCGAGTAAATTGATACCAAACATGTCATGCTTCCAAATTGAAGGTTACCCGTTTTGAGTTACAGAGGTCTAGTGCTAGAATTATTGTTCTCGCTCTAACGATCACAGAGATACCTCACATGTGTGGTCTGAACACCGTTCAAGTGGGCACGACTTACTTATGTGTTCGCTTCTGCAGGCGAGCTCGGCGGGACGGAGCACTTTACATTTTTTTCTGATTTATTTTCCTTTTTATTTTTATACTGTTCTTTAAAAAAAAAAAAAAAATTGAAAAAAGCATGCCAGGACCTCTTAAATATGAGATCTGGGGATCAAAAAGACCTCAGATATCACTAAAATGCAATTAAAAAAATAAATAAATGTAATTTGAAAAAAATATATATATTTTTTTCTCCTTTAAGAGCTATGGGCGGAAGTGACGTTTGACGTTGCTTCCGCCCTTCAATACTATGGAGCCGAGTGGGTGGCATCTTCCGCTCACTCGGCATCCAGGCAGTGGCGGGGGTGGACCCGATCGTCTCCACCTCTACCGGCGGGTCCGGTAAGTGGCAGAGACTACGGGAAAGTGGCGGGAGGAGGGTGGGCACCTCTGCTGTCCCCCGATAAAAGTGATCTAGCGGTGAATCCGCCACAGAGACCACTTTTATCCAAAAGCCGGCCTGATGTTTTTAAAAATACCGGGTTATGGTAGCTATCTGCTACCATAGCAAAGGTATTCCATGGCAAAGTACCGCCGTATAATGACAGCGGGCGGTCCAGAAGTGGTTAATTGAACAACTTGAAGTTAGAAGCTGATTGGCTACCGAGCACAACTGCATCAGATTTTGCACTCTTCAGTTTTAGTAACCACCAAGTATATTTGTGGACAGTGCATCAAGTGGCTTCTTGGAACATAGTGTTAGGCGCCATTCACACTTGTATGACTCCAAAGTTGCAGGACTTTAGAGTGCAACTTTGGATGGGTGCAACTTGAATGTAACTTGGCCCACTGCAAAGTCGGACCCAGTGTTGCATGTAAAACATTCAGGTACGACTTTCATGCAACTTTTGAGGATTAACAGTGAGGTCTATAACCCTCAAGTTGCATGAAAGTCAGACCAAAGTAGTGCATGAACTACTATGAAATCACTGCAACTTTAAGTCACACATATATGAATGGTTATCACTGGAAAACATGGGGTACAATTTGTCGCACAAGTGTGAATGGAGTGTAAACGTACAATTATACCAGTCTGAAGCTGCCTAGCTTAATGGCCTGTTCACACTGTATAGTGTGAAGCACTGCACTGCCGTATACTGACATGCGATTCTGCACAGCACAGTGCAATAAAATGTCTGGGCTGCCTTGCAGTGTTAATAGAACATACAGAAAACAATTGTTTTCTGTGTGTCCTTGAAGTGATCTGCATTTTACAATGCAGTAAAACATCTGTCACCACATATAGTGTTAACTGGCCCTTAATCTAGGCAAATAAAGACACAAATGATCAAGACTCTATAATCATTATTACATAATAAAATGCATTGCTTAAAATACAAGCAGTGTAAGTACTAAAT
>BLSH010014686.1:123359-136794 GCA_018402905.1 Glandirana rugosa
GACATGCTTGGCCAGTCCATCACCTTTACCATCAGCTTTTTTAACAAGGCACTGGTCGTCTTGGAGGTGCGTTTGGGGTTGTTAGGTTGGAATATTGCCCTGCGGCCCAATCTCAGAAGTGAGGGGATCATGCTCTGCTTCAGTATGTCACAGTACATGTTGGCATTCATGGTTTCCTCAATGAACTGTAGCTCCCCAGTGCCGGCAGCAATCATGCAGCCCCAGATCATGACACGCCTGCCACCATGCTTGACTGTAGGCAAGACACACTTGTCTTTGTACTCCTCACCTGGTTGCCGCCACACACGCTTGACACCCATCTGAACCAAATAAGTTTATTTTGGTCTCATCAGACCACAGGATATGGTTCCAGTAATCCATGTCCTTAGTCTGCTTGTCTTGAACAAACTGTTTGTGGGCTTTCTTGTGCATCATCTTTAGAAGAAGCTTCCTTCTGGGATGACAGCCAAGCAAACCAATTTGATGCAGTGTGTGATGTATGGCCTGAGCACTGACAGGCTGACCCCCCAACCCTTCAACCTTTGCAGCACTTCTGGCAGCACTCATACGTCTATTTGCCAAAAACAACCTCTGGATATGATGCTGAGCACTCAGCTTCTTTGGTCGACCATGGCGAGGCCTGTTCTGAGTGGAACCTGTCGCTGTATGGTCTTGGCAACCGTGCTGCAGCTCAGTTTCAGGGTCTTGGCAATCTTCATGTAGAGCAACAATTCTTTTTTTCAGATCATCAGAGTTCTTTGTCATGAGGTGCTATGTTAAACTTCCAGTGACCAGTATGAGAGAGTGAGAGCGATAACACCAAATTTAACACACCTGCTCCCACTAATTTACACCTGAGACCTTGTAACACTAACAAGTCACATGACACCGGGGAGGTAAAATGGCTAATTGGGCTCAATTTGGACATTTTCACTTAGGGGTGTACTTACTTTTGTTGCCAGCGGTTTAGACATTACTGGCTGTGTGTTGAGTTATTTTGAGGGGACAGCAAATTTACACTGTTATACAAGCTGTACACTCACTACTTTACATTGTAGCAAAGTGTAATTTCTTCAGTGTTGTCACATGAAAAGATAGAATAAAATATTTACAAAAATGTGAGGGGTGTACTCACTTTTGTGAGATACTATATATTTTTTTTATTATTTATTGTGGCATGGGGGTGCTTAGCTCTCGTGGTATGTGCGTTTTAGTGAGTTCACTCCAGTCAGCAACTGAGGGCATGATAGCACGTTTATTTAAAAGAAAGTTCAAAGTAAAACAAAAATCACAGGGTTTCCCGCACAGGGGGTTCCACCATCACTGTACCAATGCAAACCTTCGGCCTCCTGGCTATAACAACATCCTAGCTCTCCTGGCTAATAACCAAAGTCAGCCCTCCTGATCGTGGGTCACCTCTGTCTCCTTGCAGACGTGGATGACCAGACTGCCTCCTGCAGCCTTTAGACACCCAGAGACCGCCTGTCTCTCTCTCTCTCTCTCTCTCTCTCTGGAGCCTTCTCCCAATGTGTGACCACATAACCCTGGTCCTGACTCCTCTTAACAGGCCTCCACCTAGCTGGACAATCAGAGTCCTAGTAGGTCACAAATTCTGCACCCAGCATTGGGGATTTCATCCCACCCAGATCTCTAAGAAATCCCCGGGCTCTGGATCACGAAACAGACTTTAACAAACACTGAGGAAACTGAAAAGCCATTTTCCTCCTGAATACGCAAAGCCTCCGGAGCCCCTCAACCTGCCAGGTTGAGAATCCTGGGCCATCCCTACCATCTAGACCCTGGCAGGGCAACGCTCTGTCACATACCCTCCCCCCGTTTCGACCCCGGAGGGGGCGTAACACAATGAACCACCATCTTGAGTGGGGCACCTCTGTGTCAACTTACTGCTGCGTGGGCCCACTCTTTCTTTCGTGTGTGTTTACATAAGCCCTTCCTGGGTCCCTGTTACCGGCTCCCATGTTTCCCACTACTTTTGGAGCTGATGAACCGAGTATTCCCCCAACATTATACCATTCCTACATTGCCAATGTCACCAACTATTACTGAACTGGTGACACCAGTCAGGATTTCCGTTGCTTCCTGGTCCACACTCGGCCCTTTCATCTCACGTGGCGTGTCCTTCATTGATACCAACAGCTGACCAGCACCACCGTGGACCATAGCAGCAGAAATGCTTTCCACCTGTCAGGAGATGACACCTCTGACCTTCCTGACTGACACCTTTTCCATCTCTTTAGAACCTTTTCCACGTACTACTTTTGCAGGAAGTAACCGAGCATCAAACTGAGAGGCAACTGTTAACACCAGCAAGAAATCCGGCAATAACCCACTTCTGTCTTGTCTCGCCTTGTTCAGTACAGCCTGCCATTCAGTGCTCCACCTTGTGGTACTCCACAGTACCAGATCCCCTAACTGTGGAAAAGACGCAGATGTATCGCATAGATGTACGTTCCAGCGATTAAGCATCTCCTTGAGTGTCTCGGTTATAAACCAGCCCCTTTCATTCCCATCCAAATTCCTTCTGAGAACTTTCATGATCCTTGGAACGCAGAGAAGCCCACTTGCTGCGACCTGAGAAGTTGCACTGTTTAACCAAAGCTCCTACCAGCCAGGGGTAACCCCAGCCTGGTGCACTACTAGAGCGTTGTCAGATGCTGGACTTATAGCCAACTTCTCAGGCTCAGCAACAGTGAACTGCTCCAGAACATTACCAGGGACAGCGGTATTTTGACATTCCACATCAACCTTACTGCTTAAAAGACATTGACAGAATCTCTGCAGTGTGTTCGACCTCATCTGGTCCTTATTTCTCTAGAGGGTTAACCTCTGCTGGCACAGCAGAGACAGTGTCCACCACACCTTTAGCCCCAGAAATGTTATCTAGCATTGCACTTATTTTCTTGGCCAACCCATCGTAACAAGCATTGCTCTGTAGCGCTAAATCCATCCAATGAGGTCTGGACAGACAAAGAGGCTCCACAGCATCTGCAACCCTGCACTCGTCAGTACCACCCTTCTCAATAATATTATCGTAAATATTGTCAGCATGGTAATAAACACATTTCTCCTGAACATTGCTGTCCGCCTGGCCATACCCTCCCAATCCATTGCATGTGTTCTCCCTTCATCAGTACTCCTCAGCACCAAATAATCTGAACAAGGAGACACATGCAAGCAGACAGGCTTAGTTGCAGACTTATTACACAAGTCATTGGGAATTATGTCCGATTTTGGCAATACAGATTTTAACACCACAGGCTGCAATACACCACATCTGCCTCCTTGCTCGGGTGGCGCTTCATAAATCTCACACAAATTAGCTTTTTCCACTTGTTGCATTAACACATTGTTTACATGCACAGTTTTAGCACTAGCAGTTTGCACTAACACATTCCCAGTAAAAGGTGCAGTTCAACCAGAGTGACATTGCAGTTGTCCAGAGCAATCTCCGGCTCCAATAGATGACGTTCCTTGGAGATTTCCAGGGATAACTGTGCCAGCATTACCATAACCTGGGGTTTTCCCAACATCAGTACATTCATTATAACAACCCTTAACAGCATTTTTACCTTTTGTGGGCTTTCCCAGCCCACTACCAATTTGGACCTTACCGACATTAAACACACCATTATTTCCCTCTTGAGAAGCATGCACAGGTGCAAATTTGACTTTAACCCCTGCCTCCGCACTGTACAGGAGTACTGCACAGGGAAAAGTCACTCTCAAGCATATTCAGTGGCCCCACTAACTGGGGTCACTCATATCACCAAGGACAGTCTCATAACCAGTCTTTTCCAGCATGAAATCAGCGGTTCCAGCCGACATTTCATTAAAGACAGTCTTATCCATCGCAGTAGTAGGGGTCACCATCTTCAACTGAGTATGCTGTCTCATGAAAGAACAGTCTGCAATATTCTCCGGCAGGTTCACATCCTTGCTTCATCCGCACAGACAGTCCACAACACTTTTGTGCTGTCCAGCCAAAACAAAATGGAGCACTGTCCCCTCAAGACTGGCTCCCTTTCACCTGTAGGTTTTCCTAACCTGCACACAGATTGTGCAGTCCTCATGCATCAAACACAGCTCACTTTTTACTGTTGAACTTTTTGCAGGGACCTGGATGGTGTCAAAAAGCATTCCTCTGAAAATGCTGTTTGCCTGGCTGTACTTCTGCACACAGCCAACATGACACAAACTCACTGTGGAGCAGGGACCAGGATTTTATCATCTTGTGCCTGACGCAATACCTCCACCACGTGTGGCATGCGGGTGCTTAGCTCTCATGGTATGTGCATTTTAGTGAGTTCACTCCTGTCAGGATCTCTGAGGGCATGATAGCCCATGTTTATTTAAAACAAAGTTCAAAGTAAAACAGAAGTCACAGGGTTTCCCGCACAGAGGGGATTTCATCCCACCCAGACCTCTAAGAAATCCCCAGGCTGCAGATCCCGAAAAAGACTTTAACCACTTCAATATCAGGCACTTAGAACACTTCCCGTCCAGACCAATTTTCAGCTTTCAGTGCTCTTACAATTTAAGTGACAATTACCCCTTCATGCTACACTGTATCCAAACAAAATTTTTATCATTTTTTTCTCAGAAATAGAGCTTTCTTTTGGTGGCATTTAGTCCCCGCTGGGTTTTTTTTTATTTTTTTGCGATAAAAGCAAAAAAAAAAAAAAAGAGGAGTGAAAATTTTGAAAACAAAACACTTTTTTTTTTTAGTTTCTACTGTAAAATTTTGCAAAAAAGTAATTTTTCTTCATAAATTTGGGCCAACATGTATACTGCTACATATCTTTGCTAAAAATAGCCCAAATTAGTGGATATTATTTAGCCTGTGTGAAAGTTAGAGTCTACAAGCTATGGTGCAAATCACTGAAAATTGATCACACCTGATGTACTGACTAGTGGTGCACCGAATGGAAATTTTGGTGCCGAAACCGAAAATGCAATTAGCCGAATGCCGAAAACCGAAAATGAGTTTTCAAAAACTATTTATATTTTTATATACAATTGCCATATGCAGCCTACCTGTGCCTGGGCACTGACAGACGGCACTGATTGGAAGCAATGATTGGCATTGATAGGTGGCACTGATTGGAAGCACTGATAGGCAGAACTGATTGGCACTGATAGGTGACACTGGCAGGTGTCACTGATTGGAAGTACTGATTGGCGCTGACAGGTGGCATTGACAGGAGATAGAGTGGCACTGATTGGCACTGGCAGGTGGCACTGGTTGGCACTGATATGTGCCACTGGATGGCACTGACAGGTGGCACTGGATGGCACTGACAGGTAGCACTGGATGACACTAACAGGTAGCACTGGATGGCACTGATTGACACTGGCAGGTGGCACCGGAAGACACTGACAGGTGGCACTGGATGGCACTGACAAGAGATGAGGAATGTGTTACATGTAAGAGCCGTTCTGTGCTTGAAACAATCATTGTAATGTCTCTGCTTGCAGAGAGAGAGATACAAGCTGTCAGATTTTACTGTGTCGGGGGGGCAGGACCGAACAGCTAACACCCACCCAGCCCCTATCCCATTGGCTGGTATTTGCTAGCTGTTTGGTCCCGTCCCCCAACATCAACAGTAAAATCTGACAGCTCAGTGTCTCTCTCTCTGCAAGCAGAGACATTACAACGATCGTTTCAAGCACAGAACGGCTCTTACAAGCCGCTATCTGTGCAATGTAACACACTCCTCATCTCCTCCATACACGGATAGTGTGGCTTGTAAAAGCCGTTCTGTGCTTGAAAGGATCATTGTAATGTCACTGCTGATGTTGGGGGGCGGGACCGAACAGCTAGCAAACATCAGCCAATGGGATAGGGGCTGGGCGGGTGTTAGCTGTTCGGTCCGCCCCCCGACATCAACAGTAAAATCCGACAGCTTGTGAGTCTCTCTCTCTCTCTGCAAGCAGAGACATTACAATGATCGCTTCAAGCACAGAACGGCTCTTACAAGCCGCTATCTGTGCAATGTGACACACCCATCATCTCTTCCACATGCACAGACAACCGGGGCTGACCCCGCCCCCTTTCGGCATCCCTATCTGCATTTTTTTTCTTTCGCCAATATGCCGAAAACACCATTTTCGGCCGAAATTTCGGTGCATCCCTAGTACTGACAATCTCATTTCTTGAGACACTAAACAGGCCAGGACAGTACAAATACCCCCCAAATGACCCCTTTTTTGAAAAGTGGACATTCCAAGGTATTTAATAAGAGGCATGGTGAGTTTTTCCAGGGTTTCATTTTTTCCCACAATTCTTTGCAAAATTAAGATTTTTTTTTCATCACAAAATTATCATTCTAACAGGTTATTTCTCTCACATGGCATGTGCATACCACAAATTACACCCCAAGACACATTCTACTACTCCTGAGTATAGCTATACCACAAAAGATTACCTGTGGTTTTAGCAGTGCAGTGGTCCACAGAGGAGAGCATCGGTCCAGGTAGCAGGCAGGGATGTGGTCAGTGACAGCAAAAGCAATCGTCCAAGCAGCAGGAATACTGCTCATAGTTAGTACAGGCAGAAATACTGTCAGCACAGCCAAAGCATTGGTCCAGGTAGCAGGCAGAGATGCCCAGGCAGAAATACTGTCCATAGTCAGAGGCAGAGATATGGTCAACACAGCCAATGTATTGGTCCAGGCAGCAGGAAGAAACCTGGTTCATAAAGTCTGGGGTCATTACAGGCAGCAACATGGTCAGCACAGCCAAAGTATTGGTCCAGGCAGCAGGAAGAAACATGGTCCAGATAGTCCTGGGTCATTACAGGCAGCAATATGGTCAGCACAGCCAAAGTATTGGTATCGGTCCAGGTAGCAGGCAGGGATGTGGTCAGCGACAGCAAAAGCAATCGTCCAAGCAGCAGGAATATTGTCCATAGTTAGTACAGGCAGAAATACTGTCAGCACAGCCAAAGCATTGGTCCAGGTAGCAGGAAGAAACATGGTTCATAAAGCCCTGGGTCATTACAGGCAGCGATATGGTCAGTACAGCCAAAGTATTGGTCCAGGCAGAAAGAAGGACCATCAAGCTTAGGGCCAGGGGGACATGGTAGCAGAGATGTCCAGGCAGAAATACTGTCCATAGTCAGTAGAGGCAGCAGGCGGAGATATGGTCAACACAGCCAAAATATTGGTCCAGGAAGCAGGAAGAAACATGGTTCATAAAGCCCTGGGTCATTACAGGCAGCGATAAGGTCAGTAAAGCCAAAGTATTAGTCCAGGCAGAAGGAAGGACCATCAAGCTTAGGGCCAGGGGGACAGGGGTAGAGGCTTCTCCAACCCAAACGCTTTGTTTTCTCTACTCCTAACGATTTTCTGGAGCCCCTCACATATGTGAGACCCCTGTGTACTAAAGTATAAGGGCAAAAGATGAGTCCAAGTGGCAGGCAAAAACATGATCGATTAACAGGCCGGGGTCAGTGCACGTGGAAGTCAGAAACGTGGTTTAAAAGGACAGGCAAAGACACAATTGGTAAACAGGCTAGGGTCAGTTAACGTGGAAGTCAGAAACATGGTTTGAAACAGCAGGCAAAGACATCGTCGGTAACAGGCCAAGGTCAGTTAACGTGGTAGCAAGCAAATGGTCCACACAGGTATTTGAAATGGGGAAATGGCAGTCTATAGTCTAGAAGGAGAACGAATATCAGATTTGTGTATGATAATTTTTTAAACAATCTGATGCACAGCCCAGGTTGGGAGGGACATTGAGGGCAATAATAGGTGGCATCTCTTCTGACTCCTCTGGAGCATACACAACATTTCTTCTGTCATCTTCTTCCGGATTCTGTGGGGGGGGGTATGGATAATGTTGCTTGTGGAGTCGACTCCCACTATCGGAGCAAATACTTTCTGGGACGGGTCCTTGCTGATAAATGAGGGCAGTCATAATTTTTTCAATGTATTTGAAGTATGTGAGGGATTGGTTTTCGGATGATCTTTGGCAACACACAAACGAATTATACATGGCCATATGAAAAAGGTTAAATGCGGCTTTCTTCTACCAACCAGGACTTCCACCAACCAACTTCTACCGGGACTTTCGGGTAGACAAATAGGGCTGTACCATCTGATCATTTAAATCCACCCCCCCATGAATATATTGTAGTCGTGGACACACTCTGGCTTTACAACAGGGCCACATCTTCTCTGGATCTTTCTTGCCCCTCCACTTCATGGCCAATACGTCTTCATTCCTCATGAAGGCAGATTCCCTGTTTTGTTGTTTTTTGGTGAGATTTTGTGGGAAGCCCTTCCGGTTTTTCTTGTAGGTGCCGTAGGCCAGGGTTGTCTCTCGATAAAGATGGTGAAATAGGAGCAGGCTTGTATAGTAGTTGTCAACGTATAGGTGGTATACTTTTCCGAAGAGGGGGTATGCCAGCTCTCAGACAATCTTCCCACTGGTTCCAATATATGTGGGGCAATCACAGGGCTGGAGATGGGAATCTTTACCTTCATAGATTCTAAAGGTGTATACATAACCAGTGGCTCGATCACACAGCTTGTTAAGTTTTAAGCCATACCTGGCTCTCTTGCTGGGTATGTACTGCTTGAACTGCAGCCGGTCGGTGAAATGGATGAGGGACTCATCCACACAGATGTTTTTATCTGGGATGAACATTTCCACAAATCTCTAGGAAAAGGAATTAATTAGGGGGCGTATCTTATATAAAAATTTATCATGGCTGGGTGATCTTGGGGAGGGTACTGCAAATTACCGCTAAAATGGAGGAAACGCATAATCATGTCATATCTTGTCCTGTATATGACAGAGGAATATATGGGCATGTGGTGGATGGGGTGGGTGGACCAATACCCATGGAGTAAATTTTTTTTTTGTAAGGCCCAAAAATATTTTTAATTCGTCCAGTGCCAATGGAACATGCAGGCATAAGATAAAGAGGGATTGCCTGCAATAAATTGTTCTGCGTAGAGATTGGTTTGGTCCTACATACTCTTTAGCAATTCGGGTGAGAAAAACAAATAAAAGTAATCCAATAGGGCAAAAATCGGTAGTGTTGACCTGCACACCTTCTTGTGCGGTGAAATTGGGGATTATTGCGGACCCCCAATTGGCAGGCAACCATACGGGGTTTGCCAGGGCATCGGGAAGGAAGGACTGAGCCCAGATTAGGGTTCTTTGGGTTGGGCGTGTAGTTCCAGTACTAGTATTGGGCTACTCTTCCTGGGGTCTGGTGGTGGGCGGGTCTTCGGATCTTGGTCCTAATCTTCTTATTCTTCTGGGGGGGGGGGGGGGATGCTTTCCTCAGATGAATCGGAGGAATCCTCTGCCCTCTACTGGCTCTTACTGCAAAGCAGAATCTTTTGAGGAGAACTCCCCGCTGCTCTCATCATCCAACATGGCAAGTATTTCATACGCCTCGACAGGGGTATAGACTCTCTGAGACTCGTTATTGTACTGATGGCAATACTGATGGGTGGCGGTATTGGTGGCGGATCTGCGTTTAGCGGTACTGGTGGCTGTACTGGTGGCTGGCCTGTGTGGCGGTACCGATGGCAGTACTGGTGGCGGATCTGAGTTTAGCGGTACTGGTGGCTGGCCTGTGTGGTGGTACGGATGGCTGTACTGGTGGTGGATCTGCGTTTATTGGTACCGGTGGTGGTACTGGTGGCTGGCCTTTGTGTCCGTATCGGTGGCTGTACTGGTGGCGGATCTGCGTTTAGCGGTACCGGTGGCTGGCCTGTGTGGTGGTACCGGTACTGGTGGCGGACCTGTGTTTTGCAAAACTGGTGTCTGGCCTGTGTGGCGGTACCAATGGTGCTACTGGTGGTGGACCTGCATTTAGAGGTTCTGGTGGCTGGCCTGTGTGTAGCGATACCGATGGTGGTACTGGTGGCGGACCTGCATTTAGCGGTACTGGTGGCTGGCCTGTGTGGCGGTACCAATGGTGGTACTGGTGGTGGACCTGTGTTTAGCGGTACAGATCACGGTACTGTGTAGTGGTACCGATGGCGGTACTGGTGGTGGGCCTGTGCGACAGATCCAAATGGGCTGTGACAGATCCAGATGGTACTGCTGACAGGTTATCTTTATTGGGGGGGGGGTCGTGTTGTGCACAGTAGACAATCACTGACTGACTCACTGATCCCTGCTCTGCTCTCTTCTCACACGATCGGTGTGTGAGGAGAAAAAGCAGGGATCATATAGTGACAGATTTTTTGTTTACATTTGTGACCGGCTGTGATTGGACACAGCCGGTCACATGGTAAACAGCCAATTTCATTGGCTGTTTACAGATCGGGAAAGCGCTGTGTTCGAGGGACACCCGCCCCCCCCCCCCCCGATCACGCAGGTGCGCCTCGGGGGCATGCATCAGGCCCGCATGTGGCGCACTGCCGTTTTTTAAGCAAACAATGTGATCGGCTGTTATTATACACAGCTGATCATACAGTAAACAACCAATTTAACTGGCTACCGTGATCGGTGATGGCCCATGTCCATGTCCTGAATATGCAAAGCTTCTGGAGCCCCTCAACCTGCAACGTTCTGTCACAATATATATATTTATTAGCGTTCATATAATAAATATACAGTGAGGAAAATAAGTATTTGAACACTCTGCTATTTTGCAAGTTCTCCCACTTAGAAATCATGGAGGGGTCTAAAATTGTCATGGTAGGTGCATGTCCACTGTGAGAGACATAATCTAAAAAAAAAAATCCAGAAATCACAATGTATGATTTTTAAACTATTTATTTGTATGATACAGCTGCAAATAAGTATTTGAACACTTAATACTTATTAATGTTAATATTTGGTACAGTGGCCTTTGTTTGCAATTACAGAGGTCAAACATTTCCTGTAGTTTTTCACCAGGTTTGCACACACTGGAGGGATTTTGGCCCACTCCTCCACACAGATCTTCTCTAGATCAGTCAGGTTTCTGGCCTGTCGCTGAGAAACACGGAGTTTGAGCTCCCTCCAAAGATTCTCTATTGGGTTTAGGTCTGGAGACTGGCTAGGCCACGCCAGAACCTTGATATGCTTCTTACAGAGCCACTCCTTGGTTATCCTGGCTGTGTGCTTCGGGTCATTGTCATGTTGGAAGACCCAACCTCGACCCATCTTCAATGCTCTGAGGGAAGGAGGTTGTTCCCCAAAAATCTCGCAATACATGGCCCCGGTCATCCTCTCCTTAATACAGTGCAGTCACACTGTCCCATGTGCAGAAAAACACCCCCAAAGCATGATGCTACCACCCCCATGCTTCACAGTAGGGATGGTGTTCTTGGGATGGTACTCATCATTCTTCTTCCTCCAAACACGTTTAGTGGAATTATGACCCAAAAGTTCTATTTTGGTCTCATCTGACCACATGACTTTCTCCCATGACTCCTCTGAATCATCCAAATGGTCATTGGCAAACTTAAGACATGCCGGACATGTGCTGGTTTAAGCAGGGGAAACTTCCGTGCCATGCATGATTTCAAACCATGACGTCTTAGTGTATTACCAACAGTAACCTTGGAAACGGTGGCCCCAGTTCTTTTCAGGTCATTGACCAGCTCCTCCCGTGTAGTTCTGGGCTGATTTCTCACCTTCCTTAGGATCATTGAGACCCCACGAGGTGAGATCATGCATGGAGCCCTAGTCCGAGGGAGATTGACAGTCATGTTTAGCTTCTTCCATTTTCTAATGATTGCTCCAACAGTGGACCTTTTTTCACCAAGCTGCTTGGCAATTTCCCCGAAGCCCTTTCCAGCCTTGTGGAGGTGTACAATTTTGTCTCTAGTGTCTTTGGACAGCTCTTTGGTCTTGGCCATGTTAGTAGTTGAATTCTTACTGATTGTATGGGGCAGACAGGTGTCTTTATGCAGCCAACGACCTCAAACAGGTGCATCTAATTTATGATAATAAATGTAGTGGAGGTGGACATTTTAAAGGCAGACTTAGGTCCGGTTCACACTTGAGCGGTGCGACTTCGCGGCCCGTTCACATCTAGGCGACTTGAGTCGCCTGACAATTTGCCTCAATGCTGTGCAATGGAACCGTTCTAATAGGAGCGAATCGCTTCGCTCCGCCTTAGAAAAATGGTTCCTGCACTATTTTCAGGGCGATCTCAGCGCGGCTTACATTGACTTCTATGATAGAATTCTCCTCATAAGCCGCGTTGAGATCGCCTTGAGCTGGGCGACTAGCTTCGCCCTGGCAAGTCGCGCCGCTCAAGTGTGAACCGGCCCTAACAGGTCTTTTGAGGGTCAGAATTCTAGCTGATAGACAGGTGTTCAAATACTTATTTGCAGCTGTATCATACAAATAAATAGTTTAACCGCTTAACAACCGCCCTATAGACAATTGACGTCTACAGAGCGGTTGCTTAATTCTGGGAGGACGTCTATTGACGTCCTCCCAGAATCGCGCTACCCACGCGCCCCCTGGGGCGCGCACACGGGAACATCCGTGACCGTCGGGTCCGGGGGACCCGACTGATCACGGATCGTGGTGAATGGCCGCTGTGAGCGGCCTTTCACCACATGATCGCGCCGTCAAATGACGGCGTGATCACATGTAAACAAGCCGGCGGAAGCGCCGGCTTTTCTCTCCTCTCCGATCGGTGCAGTGTGAGAGGAGAGAGGGGGGAGAGAGGACGTGCTGCAGCGCTGTGGGCAATGTGTAATGCCCACAGCGCTGCTAGGTGACAAAACACTCCCCCCACCATCTATTTACCACCCACCCAGCCATCATCAGCCACCCACCCAGCCATCCACCCCCCACCCATCCTCACCCAATCCATCCTCACCCACCCACCCATCCATCCATCCATGCTCACCCATCCATCCATCCATCCATGCTCACCCATCCAGCCATGCATGCTCATCCACCCAGCCGTGCTCATCCATCCATCCATCCATGCTCACCTACTCAGCCGTGCCGAACCATCCATCCATCCGTGCTCCCCCATCCATCCATGCTCACCCATCCATCCATGCTCACCCATCCATGCTCACCCAGCCATCTATCTGTGCTCACCCAGCCATCTATCTGTGCTCACCCATCCATCCATGCTCACCCACCCATCCATCCATCCATGCTCACCCACCCAGCCATGCTCACCCAGCCATCCATCCATGCTCACCCATCCATCCATCCATCCATGCTCACCCATCCAGCCATGCATGCTCATCCACCCAGCCGTGCTCATCCATCCATCCATCCATGCTCACCTACTCAGCCGTGCCGAACCATCCATCCATCCGTGCTCCCCCATCCATCCATGCTCACCCATCCATCCATGCTCACCCATCCATGCTCACCCAGCCATCTATCTGTGCTCACCCAGCCATCTATCTGTGCTCACCCATCCATCCATGCTCACCCACCCATCCATCCATCCATGCTCACCCACCCAGCCATGCTCACCCAG
>BLSH010014686.1:140300-160226 GCA_018402905.1 Glandirana rugosa
TCAGCCACACATCTCCCCCCTGTCAGTCACACATCTCCCCCCCGTCAGTCACACGTCACCCCTCTCTACACACTGACTGTCCCCCCTCTACACACCGACTGCCCCCCCTCTACACACCGACTGCCCCCCCTCTGCACACTGACTGTCCCCCGCTGCACTCTGACTGCTCCCCACTGCACACTGACTGCCTCTCACTGCACACTGACTGCCCCCCCACTACACACTGACTGCCCCTCTCTGCACACTGACTGCCCCCACTACATACTGAATGTCCTCACTACACCCAAACCTGCCACTATACCACCTATACTTCCCAAACCTGACATTATACATTACTACACCCTATACTGTACCCTACTGACCTCCCCTCTACTGTGCCCTCCTTCCCCCTTTGTACTGTGTACAGGCTTACATAAATACTGGCCACTGATAGGGTGGGAGAGGCATTTATGACATGGCGGCAGTGTGTGCAAGGAGGGGGATAGTTTCAAAAAGGAGTGGGAGCAGTGTCTACAGGGAGTCAGTGTATATGGGGATACTGTGTAGAGAGGGAGGGCCAGTGTGTATAGGGGGATACATTAAATTTGGGAATATTACCTAGTTGTGTGGATTTGATTGTTTCTAATCAGACTCAAAAGCCATGCCCAATATGTAGCATAATTTAGCCACACTCACTCCTGGCTATTGCGCGTATAGTGTGTTGCAGGTCACCATCTCCCTGGTAGGGGCCCTAGTGCATTACTTCGCCCAGGGGCCCATGATGTTATTAAGATGGCCCTGAGCTTGACAATTCCCGGTCGCGGCGACCAGAAATCGCGTCCTGGCGAGCAGCAGCCGTCCCCTCACTATCTAACCCCATCTTCAAGCCGTTTCCTGCCCAAGCTGACAGCTTTTAACTGCTTTCACACCGCATGCAGTATATTTACTTCGGCAGTGTGGATGCATCCCGCGAATCGCCATAAATAAACGGCGATTTGCGGAGTGGCCGCTGAGGAGCGCGTGCGCGGCCGCCATACTCCGGAGGAGTGTGCCCGCGGCTCAGGCGGACACAATGTCTACCGGTAAGCCGCGATGAGTGGCCACAGCAAAAAGAACGGGGAACCACCAATGTAAACACGGCGGTTCCCCGCTTTGTCAGTGTGGGCATAGGAGATCTACTGATTCCTGTCACTGGGATCAGTTAGATCTCTTATGCCCATAACAGCCCAGCCCCCCCACAGTTAGAACATGCCTAGGGAACACTGTTAACCCCTAGATCTCCCCCTGCAGGTTAACCCCTTCACTGCCAATGACATTTACACAGTAATCAGTGGATATTTAAATTTCTGATCACTGTATAAATGTCATTGGTCCCAAAAAAGTATCAAAATGGTCCGACATGTCTCCCCCAATATCGCAGTACTGCTAAAAATCGCAGATCCCCGCCACTACTAGTAAAAAATAAAATAAAAACCCCAGAAATTAATTCTCATCATCCATAAACGCAGCCACTTTTGCGCAAACCAATCAATAAACGTCGGTTGCGATTTTTTTTACCAAAAATATGAGGAAGAATATAAATTGGCCAAAACCGATGAAAAAAATGTTTTTTTTAATTTTTTGGGGGGATTTGTATTTTAGCAAAACGTGAGAAAAACTGCTTTTTGCTTTTTTTTGTTTATAGCGTTGACGCAGAGGTGATCAAATACCACCAAAACAAAGCTCTATTTGTGGGAAAAAAAGGACGCAAATTTCATTTGGGTACAACGTCGTACGACCGCGCAATTGTCAGTTAAAGCGATGCAGTGCCGAATCACAAAAAGTGCTCTGGTCCCAACCTGGGAAATCCTTCCGGGGGTGAAGTGGTTAAAGAAAAAAAAAAAAAAAAAAAGGAAGAACTGGCAGTCTGCCAGCACTGTTGATAACTATAAATACAGAAGATACAAAACATACAAGGTATCTTTTCATTGTTTTAGATCAAAGGAATTTACTCTGGTCTCGCTAAGGGAAGTTTAAAGAGGAAGTAAACCCAGATGGGGTTTACTTTCCTCTATATTCCCCTGTAAAGTAGAAGCATAATGGGCTACTATGCATCGCATAGTAGCCCATTATGTGCCACTTACCTACAAACAAAGCCTGAGACATCCAGCATTGTCCCCTGTGCTGGCAGTGTCCATATTCTGCCCCTCTTCCTTCCGGGGCCGCGACTCCGGGTCTATGAATGGCCGGAGTCTCGTGACGTCACTCCCGCGAATGTGCGCAGGAGCCGCCAGTCACGGCACGGTTGCAGTGGAGGAACGGCACGGAGGCCGTTTCTCCACTGCACATGTGCCGACATCACGTCGGCACAGCTACAACACTGCATATCTCTTGAACCGTACAGGTTTAGGAGATATGCAGGGCACCTACAGGTAAGCTTTATCATAGGCTTACCTGTAGGTTAAAGTGGTTGTCACAAGTTGACAATCGCTTTAACCACTTAAAGACTAAACCTTTTCTGACATATGTTGCATACAAGTGAAAAAACTGTATTTTCTGCTAGAAAATGACTTAGAACCCCCAAACATTATATATATATATTTTTTTTAGCAGAGACCCTAGAGAATAAATGGTGGTTGTTGCAATATTTGATGTCACACGGTATTTGCGCAGCGGTCTTTCAAACACAATTTTTTTTTAAAAAAAAAGGATTTTTTGACTTAACGTAAAATCCTTTTCTCTGAGTTCATTGACGGACGCAGCCTCTTATTCTTGACATGTGGGGTTTATGCACCTTTCACTAGGAGTGGACTAGGCAGAACGTAGTTCAGCTAAAAGCAGACACAGCCCCTGCCAGGGGGAGTCCTCACTTGGCATAACCCCTCCTGCCCTGCTCAGCAACTCAGTTTGTAACAAGCAGTACAAACTCAAAAAAAGAGGGGTGGGTGCTGTGTCCGTCAATGAACTCAGAGAAAAGGATTTTACGGTAAGTCAAAAAATCCTATTTTCTCTTTCGTTCATTGACGGACGCAGCCTCTTATTCTTGACATGTGGGGATGTCCCAAAGCAGTGTCACAATGAGGGGTGGGCAACAACAACAGTACCCAAAAGAGTGCTCCGGGAGGTGCCAGATGCGCCTCACACCACTGCCTGCAAAACTTTGCGGACAAAAGCAGCATCCGAGGACGCTGCAACATCAACTCTGTAAAATGTTGAAAAAGTGTGCACCAAGGTCCAAGTGGCCGCCTTGCACACCTGAGAAACCGACGCCTGATGTCGGAAAGCCCAGGAAGTACTAATCGCCCTGGTAGAGTGAGCCGTGACCGGAAAGTGGGGCTCCTGGCCCCGAACAGCATATGCACGGGTCACCGTCTGTCATATCCAACGAGAAATAGAGGCCGCCATCCCTTTGCGCAGACCATCCACCGCGACAAAAAGCGAATCCGACCTCCGAAAAGAGGCCGTGGCCGCCAGATACACCCGCAGAGCCCTAACCACAGGCGGGCCCAATCAGACCACCCATTGTGCTCTATGTAGAGGCTGATGTGTCCATTTACATCCACCTGCATCCGATCTGATCAGCTAACAGCAGACGGAAGGGGATTCCATTCCCCATCCATCTAGCAGATCGGATTGGAAGGTATCTGATGGAAATGGACAGGTGGTTTGTTTCCATCTGACCGCCCCCCCATAGAGAACAGCAGACTGTGGCTGTGGCTGTGTCCGCTCTGCATCACCCGCGTAGCCCCACCTGTCAGCGGGGAAGAGTGAAAGCAGAGAGGATTTCTATATTTTTTTTTTTTGATATGTATTATAGCAAAAAAAAAATATTTTCATAATTGTCGCTCTTTGTTTATAGCGCAAAAAATAAAAAGCGCAGAGGTAATCAAATACCACAAAAAAAAAAAAAAAAAAAACGCTCTATTTGTGGGGAAAAAAAAAAGGACATCAGTTTTGTTTGGGTACAGCATCACACGACAGCGCAATTGTCAGTTAAAGCGAATCAGTGCCATATAGCAAAAAAAAATCGCCTGGTCATTACAGGGGCAAATCCTTCCAGGGCTATAGTGGTTAAGGACCAGGCCTATTTTTGACACTTGTTGTTTACAACTTAAAATCAGTTTTCTTTGCTAGAAAATTAGAAAACAGTAACATTAGCCCAATTTTTTTCTATGTTGTGAAAGATGATGTTACGCTGAGTAAATTGATACCCAACATGTCATGCTTCAAAATTGTGCCCACCCGTAGAATGGCGACAAACTTTGGAACTTAATAATCTCCATAGGCAAAGTTTAACGATTTCTACAGGTTGCCAATTTTGGATTACAGAGGAGGTCTAGTGCTAGAATTACTGCTCTTGCTCCAACGATTGCGGCAATGCCTCACGTGTAGTTTGAATACCATTCCCATATGCGGGTGCAATTTACGTATGCGTTTGCTTCTGCATGCGAGCTCACAGGGACGGGGAGCTTTTTTTTTTCCTTATTTATTTTACTTTTTATTTTAGATTTTTACACTGTCCTTTTAAAAAAAAAAGTTTGGATCACTTTTATTCCTATTACAAGGAATTTAAACATCCCTTGTAATAGAAATAAGCAGGACAGGGCCTCTTTAATGTGAGATTTGGGGTCAAAAAAGACCTCAGATCACATTTACACTACTCTACACAGCAAATGAAAAAAAAAAAAAAAGTCTCTTTAAAGCCGTAGGGTGGAAGTGACGTTGACAGGGAAAAGGACTGGATCGTCTCCGCCGCTACCGACGGATCCGGTAAGCGGCAGAGACAACCGGGATATGGCGGGAGGGGCACTTCTCCCAGTGCTGATAAAAGTGATCTTGTGGCAAAGCCGCCGTGAAGACCACTTTCAACTTGAAGCAGACCGCCCGCCGTTAAAAAAAACGGAGTTAGACTTACCGGTAACTCTTTTTCTAGGAGTCTTCCAGGACAGCCTCTGAGATATAGGGCTCCTCCCTTCGGGACAGGAAACACATTCACCCAATCTTTAAAAGGCGGTCCTTCAGGCCTCCTCCCTCAGTCCTCACAAGAACCGCCGGAAGGCCCTGAAAGACATAAAATACTTGCATAACATTAGTACATATCATCTGTACCCAACAACAAGCTTAGGGTGGGAAAACCAGGCTGTCCTGGAAGACTCCTAGAAAAAGAGTACGTCTAACTCCGGTTTTCTCCTCTCATCTTCCAGGACAGCCTCTGAGATGATAAGCAAGAAACTTACATTGCTAGGACGGGCCCATTGCCTGGAGGGCCCCTCGTCCGAATGCCTGTTCCTTCTCTGAAAACAGATCCACATGGTAATGCCTAGCAAACGTAGGAGTAGCTGGACCATGTTGCCACCCTGCAGATCTCCTCCAGAGTGGCACCGGCCCTCTCAGCCCAAGTGGTCGACATGGCCCTAGTTGAGTGTGCTTTGACTAAGGGCGCCTGCTTCCCTGCCAATCTGTATGCCTCCACAATCGTCAATCGAATCCATCTTGCGATGGAGGACTCGGATGCTTTACACCCCTTACGTGTCCCTGAAAAATTTATAGATAAAGATTTGGACTTCCTAAAGTCCTTACTAACCTCTAAATACTTTAGAAGGGTCCTTCTTACGTCCAATAAACTTAAACTTCTTTCCCCTACAACCTCTGAGGTAAGGAAAGCGGGCAGAACAATGTCCTGCATTCTATGAAAGGTGGTAGAAACCTTTGGGAGGAATCCAGGGTCGGTTTTTAGCACCACCTGGTCCTCAAAAATGGCTCTCTCACCGAGAGTGCCTGCAACTCACTCACCCTCCTGGCTGAGGTGATTGCTATCAAAAATGCAGTCTTCAGGGTCACCCATTTCAATACTGATTTCTCCAGGGGCTCGAAGGGACTCTCTGTAAGTGCATTTAGAACCAGGGACAGATCCCAAGAGGGGCAGGCCAGAACTTTGACTGGCTTGGACCTTGAGAGGGCCTTAAAGAAGTTCTTAACGAATCAATCTTGCTGAAATGAGACCTGCAGAAAAACACTTAAGGCCGCGGCCTGTACTTTTAGTGTACTTACGGAAAGGCCTAAATCTATGCCTGCCTGGAAAAAATCTAGGATCTGTGGAATACTTGGACGTTCATGCCCTTCTTCTGCTAACCAGGTATTAAAACGCCTCCAAACCTTGGTGTAAATTGCTCTGGTGACAGGTTTACGACAGTCTAGCAAGGTACGAACTACTCTCTCCAAGAACCCCTGATTTCTTAGCAGCTGTTCCTCAGATACCACGCTGTCAATCTCAGGGACTCTACCCGAGGGTGGAGAACTGGTCCCTGGGAGAGAAGGTCTGGTCTCACTGGGAGTGGCATTGGTGGACCTATTGCCAGATATTTGATGCTGGCAAACCAAGGCCTCCTCGGCCAGAAAGGCGCCACCAGAATAAGATCTGTCTTTTCGCTTAGAAATTTTTGCAGTACTGCCGCCACCAGTCTCACAGGCGGGAAGGCATAACAGAGGTTGTATTCTCATGCGCAAGCGAGGACATCTATACCTCTGGCCTGACCTCGAGGATCCAGGGAAAAAAACTGGGTGGCCTTCTTGTTGTCTTCTGAAGCTTAGAGGTCTACCTCCGGACATCACCACCTTCGAACTATCGGTACGAATACCTCCCTGTTAAGCGACCATTCTCTTGCCCTATGTGCTGACGACTGAGAAAATCCGCTAAGGAATTTTGAGTGCCCTTCAAATTGACTGCCGACAGTGAGGCCAGGTTCCGTTCGGCCCAGGCGAAGAGCTCGCTCGCTATCCTCTGTAGAGGCGGACTTCTTGGTCCCCCTTGTTTGTTTACATATGCGACAGCCGCCGCATTGTCTGTCCGAATCTGAAGGTGCTGCCCCCTTACTTGTGTCTGGAAGGCTAGAAGAGCTCTCTGAATTGCCAAGAGCTCCCTCTGATTTGAGAATTTTTTGGTCTCTTCTGGAGACCAAGACCCCTGTGCCCAGTCGCTTTCCAAATGGGCTGCCCAAACAAAAGCGCTGGCGTCCGTCGTCACTATCTGAGCCACTGGTCTGATCCACCACAGTCCCTGGTCCAGCTTGTGCTGGGACCTCCACCACCATAATGACCTCCTGACCCTGGCTGGTAGTGGCATAAAATGGTCAAAACTCTGTTGGTCTCCCTTCCAACAGGCTAATAGGCGATTCTGCAGCGGACGTTGATGACACCTCGCCCAGGGGACTGCCGGAAAACAGGAAGTCATCAGACCTACCACTCTCATGACTTCCCTGATCCGGGCTTCCCGCCTGGTCTGAAGTTGTGTCACGGCCTGACTCACTCTCTCAATTTTTTCTGGCGGGAGGAAAATCTTCCCCACTTTGGATGAGATTGTGTAGCCCAGATACAGGAACAAGCTGCAACTTGTCCCAGTTGATAAGCCACCCAAGGGCCTATAGCAATACCTGCGCCTCCTGCAAGTCCTTCGTCAACTTCTGTGCTGACCGAGCAATAAAAGGGAGGTCGTCCAGATAAGGAGTCACCGTTATGGCTTTGACGCGTAGTGGGGCTAGAGCCTCTGCCAGTACTTTTGTAAATCCCCTCGGAGAGGATGCTAAACCGAAAGGGAGCGCCCGAAATTGAAAGTGACAGATCTCCGAATTTATCCTGACTTCCAACCTGAGGTACTTCTGAAAATCCTGGTGGATCGGAATATGAAGATAGGTATCCCGTAGATCCACCGTTGCCATATAACAGTCCAGGAACAGTAGATTCACCACCGTAAAGATAGATTCCATCCTGAGCCGCTTGTACCTCAGGTATTTGTTCAGAGGGCGGAGATTGAGGATCAGTCTGAATTTGCCCGAGGGTTTCTTGACCACGAAAACGTGGGAATACACCCCTTGCTGGCGCTCTTCCGCTGGTACCTGTGTGATGACCTTCTTGTCCACCAACTCGCCAAAAGCAGGCCTAGAGCGTTGGCTTTCTCCCTGTCTTGGGGAAGCTGGGTGACAAGAAAATGGACGGGGGATTTGACTTGAACTCCAGTCTGTATCCATTCACTATGATGTTTAAAATGAATGGACTTGAAATCGTCGTCCTCCATTGTGGAAGGAAGTCCCCCAGTCTCCCTCCCTCCGGGACGCAGGAATCACTTGCACTTTGGGGTGGTTTGAAGAGGATTAAGAGTCCTCCTCTTCACTGCCCCTTGTGACCTGTCCAGTGCTTCTTAGGTCGACCCTCCTTTCCTTGTTGGGTCTGCTGTCTGAAGCCCCGAAAGGGCTGCTTCCCCTCTTTCTTCTTCCTCTCTGGGAAGGCCTTCTTTCTATCCTGAGTCTGTTCCAGAGCCTCCTGTAATCCAGCCCCAAAAGGGTGGTCTCCTGAGAAAGGTAAACCACAGAGCTTAAGCTTAGAGGCCGTGTCCCCCGACCATGCTTTCAGTCACACCGCTCGTCTGGCTGCATTTACTAATGCCGCTGACCTAGCTGCCAGTTTTACTGACTCCTCTGAAGAGTCTGCCAGAAACCCTACTGCCTTAAATAGCAGTGGGAAAGATTTGAGCAGCTGCTGCCTAGATGTACCTGCAGCGATATGGGACTGTAGCTTTGTCATCCAGCACTCTAGATTTCTGGCGATGCAGGTTGCCGCCAAGGCTGGCTTAAGCCCGATTGCTGACACATCCCAGGCCCTTTTCAGCAGCACGTCCCCTCTCCTGTACATGGGGTCCTTAAGTGACCCATGATCATCAAATGCCAAGTCTGTCTTCTTAGAGATTTATGATAATGGCGCATCCAATTTTGGCATTTTATTCCAAGGATGGGCAGAATCTTTGTCAAACGGAAACCTGCGCTTAAGGTTTCCCAAAAAGAAAGGCCTTCTGGATGCTCCCACTCCAGCAAAATCGTTTCAATCAAAGATTTATGAACTGGGAATACTCTGGCCTTCTGCGCACTAGACCCTAGGTATAAGTGGTCGTGCTTAGAAAGCTGTACCGTTTCTTCCTTAATCTCTAGATTATCATAAATGGCTTTAAGCAAATCCTCCACATCGTCCAGCGATAACTTATATCTGGACCCCCTGGAGGAATCCTCCTCATCCTCTGGCTCAGATTAGGAGTTTGCCTGAGAGGCTGTGAGTGATCTGAAATTCCTTTCTTCACTGTCCTCTGGTTCGGACAGCAAAAGCATACTAGCGGTCCTTGACAGAGGAACCGAGGACCCCTGTACCCTGTCCATCATCCCCTTGAAGGACTGTAGAGTGGAAGCAATCTCATCCTTAACTGATGCTAGGATGTTACTGCATGAAACAGCCGTGTCTTCCCTGATTAATCTACTAAAGCAGTCAGCGCACAGCAGCTTCTCCCTGCTTGGGGTAATCCTACCACAAGATCGGGTGGGAAGTAGGACTGCTGTCCTGGAAGACTTCCCAGAAACACTGTTACCGGTAAGTGTAACTGGTTATTTTCTCAAGTCGTCTTCCAGGACGGCACACCTGAGAGAAAAGCAAGAAGCTCAGGCTTACCTTAGGGCGGGACGACAGCCTGTAGGACTTTTCTACCGAAGGCTAGGTCCTGAGGGGACAAAAGTTCAACCCTGTAATGCCTCAGGAAGGTGTTCCGGCTTGCCCACGTTGCTGCTCTGCAGATCTGGTCTACCGATGCTCCGGCCTTTTCTGCCCAGACCTCGTAGAGTGAGCTTTAAGACTAGGGGGAACTGCTTTCCCTGTCTGTTCATATGCTATGGTAATGGTTTGTCTAATCCATCTAGCAATGGTTGTTTTAGAGGCCTGTTCTCCCATCCTTTGACCACTAAAACCTACTAATAGGTGATTTGATTTACGTAACGCTTTCATCCTCTCTAAATAAATCAAAAGACATCGTCTGACATCCAACAAATGAAATAATTTTTCCCTCTCATTCTGGGAGTTTTCACAGAATGAAGGAAGGACAATCTCCTGTGTCCTATGAAAACTAGATAGTACCTTAGGTAGATACAGGCGATCTTGCCTGAGAACTACCCTATCCTAATAAGAAAAAGGGCTCTTTTATTGACAGAGCCTGTAAGTCGCTTATCCTCCTGGCCGACGTATTGGCCAGGAGGAAGGCCACTTTGAAAGAAAGCTTTAAAGAAACCTGAGCCAATGGCTCAAAGGGTGCCCTAGTTAGGGCCTCTAATACCAGGGTCAGGTCCCAAGAGGAAAAACCCTTCACTTTCACTGGGGACATCCTTTCCCTGGCTGATAGTAATATTTTAACCAGAGGTTCTAAGGCCAAACTCTTATCCAAAAACACGGACAGGGCCGCAACCTGTACACTGGGGGTCTTGGTTGCCAGCCCCTGATCCACACCACCCTAGAAAAAATTCAGAACAGCGGGGGATCTCTTGTTGGGAAGTCCCTCTCGCCTGACACCATCGAGAGAACACTCCCCACACCTTGGCGTAGATTTGCCTAGTGACCTGCTTTCTGCTCATTAAGAGGGTTTCAATCACTCTTTCCGAGCAGCCCTTGCGACGCAGGCTTTCCCTTTCAAGAGCCACGCCATCAGACTGAAGAAGGCGGGATTCGGGTGAACCACTGGGCCCTGAAGGAGGAGATCCTGCCAATCCAGAAGGTGCTGAGGAGGGCTTACTGACCAGTTTCCTAGAGTGAGAAACCACGTCCTCTTGGGCCACCAAGGTGCCACCAAAATCAGTCTGCCCCCTGACTGACTCAGTTTGTGTAGCACCCTCGGGGTCAGAGCCAAGGGGGGGAAAGGCATAGGCTAGCCCGAAATTCCACTCTTGGGCCAATGCGTCTACCCCCTCTGATCCTCTCTCTCTGTACAGGGAAAATAAACTCTTAACTTTCCTGTTGCCTCTTCTGGAAAGGAGGTCCACCTCTGGTGTTCCGAAAGTTTGGCATACCATTGAAAACACCTTGGGGTTTAACTCCCACTCTCCTTGAAGGATCTGCTGTCTGCTGAGGAAGTCTGCCTCTAGGTTGAACACCCCTCTTATGTGAATGGCTGAAATCGAGGGAATCCTCATTTCTGCCCATTCCAGAATTTCCTGCGTTAGATTCAGAGAACTGGACTTTGTCCACTCCTGATGGTTCAGGAAGGCCACAGTAGTGGAATTGTCCAAAAGGACCTGGACCTCTTTTCCCCTGATCCTTTCCTCAAAAGTTTTTAGGCCTCTCTGACAACCAGGAGCTCCCTGAAATTGGAGGAAGTGTCCCTCTGACTCTGGTTCCAAGCACCCTGGGCATGAAGTTCCTCTCGATGGGCCCCCCAACCCCAGGCGCTTGCACCGGTCGTGAGCCTCACTGGCTGGAGCTGGTTCCACAGAAGGCCCTGACTTAACCTGTCCGGGTTGAGCCACCACCGAAGCGACTCCTTTACCTTCCTTGGGACCAGCACCTTTTGGTCCAAGGATCCTCTTTTCCTATTCCAGGAGGAGAGAAGGAACCCCTGGAGAGGTCTGGAATGAAACTGAGCCCAGGGCACCGCAGGGATGCAGTTTGTCATCTGTCCTAGTACTCTCATTATGAACCTGTGAGACAACTTTCTGGGTTCTAGAAGAGACTCTACTGTCCCTACCAAGGTCTCCACCTTTGCTTGGGGCAAAACAAGCCTTTGTGCCACAGAATTTATCAGGAACCCCAGATACATCTTGGTTTGGGAGGGAACCAGTGAGGACTTCTGACTGATCAGCCATCCCAGGGACTCTAGCGTGGTTACTACCCTGTCCAGGTCCACCATCAACTACACCTGTGATTGGTTGTAGACCAACATGTCATCCTGGTACGGGATCAGCGCGATTCCCTCTAGATGAAGGAAAGATACCACTTCCGCCAGAACCTTGGTAAAGATTCTCGGGCTGGATGCCAAACCGAAGGGCAAGGCACTGAACTGCCAGTGCTGGACAGCCTGTTTGGTGCAAATTGCAAACCGCAGCATTCTCTGGTGTTCCTCACAAATGGGGACATTAAGGTAAGCGTCCTTCAGGTATATTGTGACCATGAAGACACCCTTTAACAGATTCTTTTTGATGCTGTAAATATTCTCCATACGGAACTTCTTGTACCGTATGAACTTGTTCAGCCTTCTCAGGTTTATGATAAGGCGAAACTTCCCGGGGGCTTGGGGACTACAAAAATGTGAGAGTAGAACCCCTTCCCGAGTTCTACTGTTGGCACCGGAACAATGACTCTGCTCAGCTAATTGATTGACATTTTCCAGGAGGCCCGCTGCCTTCTGTCTGTCCCTGGGTAGATGGGTAAGGAGAAAACTGAGGGGGCAAGGAAGTCAGCTCTAACCTGTATCCCTCTCATCTGTAAAATGTAGGGATTCTGCATTATCTTCTCCCACTGAGTGGAAAATTGGGAGAGCCTCCCCCCAACCCTGGCGTCACTTAGAGTCCTTCTCGGCTGATTTTAGCCGGAAAAAAGGAGACTCCCTTTTGGCTTGCCTTTGCCAAACCCCCATCTTTTATCTTCCTTTTTGTTCTTAAACCGATTGGACTCTTGGGGGGCCTCAAAAAAAATTTCCCTTAGTTGTCTTAGGCTTAACCGAAAAATTTTTCCCCTTCTCTGTAGATCTGGCAAGGGCCTGATCTAAACCTGCACCAAATAGCAATGACCCCTCAAACGGGAGACCACACAATCGTGACTTTGATGTATGGTCCCCGTCCCAGGTCTTCACCCATAAGGCTCTTCTGGCGGAATTTAGCAGGGCTGCAGATTTTGCTGTTGTACGCACAGTTTCAACAGCTGTGTCTGCTACATAGGCTACCGCTTTACCAATCAATTCCAGGAAGTCTAATACCTATTTTGACTTGGATGTACGAGAAACGTGGTCCAGGAGTTTGCTCACCCACATGTCCGCATTTCTAGCCACACAAGCTGAGGTCAGGGCCGGGCTCATTGCCGCCGCATTGGCCTCCCAGGCTCTGCGCAGTAGAGTTTCAGACCTCTTATCCATCTGGTCTCTAATATTACCTGCATCCTCAAAAGAAAGGTAGGATTGTTTTGAGACCTGAGCTAGGGAAGCGTCCAACCTAGGAGTTTTAAAGAATTTCTCCTCTTCCTCATCTTTAAAAAGTGACATCTACGCTTCCAGGTTTTGAATTTTAAGACTTTTCTCTCTAGCTCCTTCCATTCCCTCAGGATAATGTCTTTAAGAGCCTGATGAATTGGAAGAACCTTAGCCTGTGGGCTGACCAAACCTCTGTACTTTTTATGCGGAGCTGAAATTTGTGCAGCAGGCTCCTGAATCTCCTCAGAGGTATATATAGCCTTGAGGAGACCCTCAATTTCATCAGCCGAAAAAATGTGTCTGCCTGGTCTGGATTCCTCTTCCTCCTTGCTATCCTCATCCAGACAACTCTGCTCAGACCCTCCTGCTTCCTCCTCCTCTGAGTCCTGCGTGGCAGGAACCCTGACAGTGGCCCGCTAAAGTGGCCTCTCAAGGCCTGACGGCCCTCTAAACTAGACAGTGCCTCCACTTCCTGCCTTGGTTTAAGGGTTGCTGGAAAAGACCTGAGAGTAGCCAACACCTCTGTCTGTACAGCAAGAAAATCATTCATAACTTGAGACGTTTCTTTCCCTAACAGCTTATGAATACATTTAAAGCAGAAGGGCTCCTGCAGCAGTTTATCATTGCAGTAACTACATATTTTATAGGGGGAAGAGGTCTTAGACTTAATCCTGCTGGCGCCCCCCTGGGCCACGGATTCCACGTCTACAAGATAAATGCACCTGCATTAACCTCTCCCTGCAGGGGTAAGATTCAGGGTTCCACCTCCCCAGTACCCCGCCCAGCCGGCCGACTCACCCTGTGGTCTCCTCTGTGGCTGTGACCGTTGCCGGTCCCTCCTCTGTCCATCTGTGCAGAGGCCAGAGCTCTCCAGCTGACTGCTGCTGTGGCTCTGCTGTGAAGAGCAGGAGGCCTGTGGACGCCCGCTCTGCTGGTTGCTCTCCTCCTGTGAAAATGCCGCCGCCATTTTGGTGAAGTCCCAAGGACCGGAAATACCCTCTAGTGGCCGTGACGTCACTTCCGGTCACGAGGGAGGAAGCAGGAAACTATCTCTGACTCCAGGCCGCCTCCTCCTCCCTCCCCCGGCGTCTCCATGCGGTTCAAAGCCGCTGAATACACAGGAGCCAGGCTACTCCTGCAATGGAGGCCTGTGAGAAGAGACACAGTCCAGCCTCCTCAATCCCTGACAACCCAGCCAGGTAAGAAGAGGGAGAGGAAAATGGTCCCTGAAGTTACTGGCCACCCCACTGTGCCCAGGGTCCTTCAGTTCTTGGGGGGGCTCTTCCAGTCCTGCTGCCCCCCCCCCCAGAAGACCGTTACCGGTCTGGGGAATATCTCCCTGGGAGGGTTAACACAGACCCCACCTGACCCTCCAGCCACTCAAGCCTGCGGTCTGGTTCCCAGGGGGAGACCCTCGGCTCACAGCCTTGTATCTTACAAAAAAAAAAAAAAAAAAACACACAGTTTCGCTGTGGGGAAACACAATCAAAAACTGAGGAGTATAGGAGGGGCGGGGGTTTTTAACCTCTTTCTTGATTGTGTTTCCTGTCAGGTGGGACCAGTCATCGCTCAGTTGTGCCGTCCTGGAAGACGACTTGAGAAATACAGGATATAGAAATACGTAACACTGTTTTCATGTTATATTTTAAAAGCAGCGGCAAGCCTGGTGATCTAACTGCTTAGCAAATGTCACACAACACTGCTGCTTTTAAAATATAACATGAAAACCATGTCACATATTTCTATATAATGTATTTCAGTATGTAAGCTCTGTTAACTGTTAAAAATAAGTGTCAAATTAAAAACTCCAGTGGGTGTAAAAAGTTGTCCGTTTGCCGCCTTCTCTTTGTATCCTTACTGTGGACATATGCGGGTGCAGCAATATGGCGACGACGGAACGTTACTTCCGGTTTCCACTTTTGTGAGGTTTCAATAAACGACGCTACAGCAGCATCAGTGTGAACCCAGCCTTAATCAGCAATCACATCATTAGAGCAGATAGTAACATTTCTGAGCCTCGCAGGACCCCTTCATAAGGCGTGTCTACAGGAACGTGAGTCTTGGGATTAATGCGTTAGATGTCAGCCAAGTCGCACTGACATGCGGCTTTGAAAAAGTGTGATTTCAAGTGAAGTCGTACGATTACAAAGCCGCATTCAGTGTGAACCTAAACTAAGGCTGACAGCAGATCGGCAAATTTGGCAGTGTCTAAAAATACAGAACAACTAAGCATGCGCAGAGCAGGCTGAGACAGCATATTAATATTATTATTATACAGGATTTATATAGCACCAACAGTTTACGCAGCGCTTTACAATATAAAAGGGAGACAATACAGATACAATACAATTGAATACAAAAGGATTAAGAGGGCTTAAAGTATAAAACAGATACTAAACAGTATAAACACTTATTTTACATTTTTTATATAGCGATACCTGCAAAAGGGACCAGCCTAAGGCCCATTTCACATTTGTGCGACCTAAAAATAACGCGATTTTGTCCAACTATGGACCTCAAGTCACATCAAAGTCAGACCAAACTAGTGCAGAGACTACTTTGAAGTTGCACAGATATGAATGGTACTCTTTGGAAATCATGGGGTACAACTTGTCATGCAACTTTGCAGTCCCAAGTCGCAGGACAAGTCGCACAAGTGTGAAAGGGGCCTAAAGTGAGCTAGCAGGACTTAATTTTCTAACTAGAGTTCCACTTCACGTATTTAACCTTGTGTTGCTGTGTAAGTAGATTTACATAATGTATCCTTAAAGACATACTAGGTAGGCTGCAGCTTATAGTACAACACTCCGAGGATTGCCTATGATGGCTTTGTATCGGCACACCTGAGTCTCCGTTGCTAGGCAACAGAGCAGAGCCAACGACCTGGGCCTGGAGGAAGCGGCTGTGCACTCACCGGCCAGCACGGTCTCGTACAGGCGGAGCGGCGCTCGGAAATAGTAGAGAAGAAGCAGGCCCGCCAGCACCAGCAACAGCCACACGTAGGACCCGTATCGGCGCAAGTAAACCTTAAGCCGAAAGGCAAAGGAAGCGCCTACGGCGACAGGGCTGGAGTGCTCCGCCATGTTTGTTGTTTCTTTTCCCAGCCTCATAAGGGCTGGGGTGTGTCAATGTGAGGAATGGGAGGAGCGCAGCGCGGGATTGGTGGGGACAGACTGGCGGGCATTTCATTGGCATATTAATACCGCTGACGCAACAGACGCTTTATTTTGGTCGGGGATTACTGAGGAAAGGTGGTCAGTCAGCTACAAGCTTCAGCTTTGTAGTTTTTCAGGTATATTTCCCTTCTCTGGGGAGGAATGTTACTCCTCGTCGGGGGAAAAAAAATGGGAGGGAAAAGGGGCCTTCGGCTGCATTCACATTACAGTGTTTTGAATTGCGGGCAGATTTGCTGTGAATGTGCTCGCGATTTGACAGCACTGATATGTGAATGACAAAACACGGGACTTGCATTTGAGATGCCATTCATTTGAATGACACCTCCAAACGGTCTGCTGCCATTGTCAGGCGATAAAGTCTCCTGCAATCGCAGCAACTTGCATCATGGGATGCATGTCGCCCAAAAATAGTTCAGGAGCTACTTTGGGGCAACGTGCGTCCCACAATTTCAGCACGCTTTATTGCCTGACAATCGCGGCAGACACGCACCATGTTTTGAGGTGTTATTGAAATGGATGTCATCTCAAATGCGAGTCCCGCGTTTTGTCATTCGCATATCAGTGCTGTCAGATTCGTGGCAAATCTGCCCGCAATTCAAAGCGCTGTAATGTGAATGCAGGCTGTGCTCTACGTTTGAAAAGGTACGTAAGGGTTGGTTTTGGGGGGGGGGGGGGGGTAGACGTTTTTGGCTCTGTAGGTCTCACTGGAAGTGCCAACAAATGTGTGACACAAAAGGTGAGTGTTTATGTCTGAACAGCTGTTCACCTCTACTTCCCACCCAGGAGCTTGCATAGATGTGCATACACTGTAACCTCCAGAAGATTTACACCCCCTATTCATGACCAGGCCATTTTTTTTTTTTTTGTTTAACGGAACTTTTACTTTAACCGCTTGCTGACCGCTGATCGGCAATTGACGGCTACAAAGTGGCTCTGTAATGCAAAACGCCGGCATACGACGGCGGCCGCGATACAGAGCTACTGTGAGCGCGCGCTCACTGTGTTCGGGGGGGGGGCCAGGGAGCGGGTGCGGCGGCTTCGATTGCCGCCGGCCACCCGCGATGCCCCCCCCCCGGAGTGAAGGAGCGGAGGTCCGTGTAAGTAAACACGGACCTCCGCTCTGTGTGAGGGGGAAGGGCTGTGATCACAGCCTTCCTGTACATGAAGGCTGTGACCACTTCCCTTCCCCAGCTAGGCAAGCCCCCATACAGTTAGAACACGCCCAGGGAACATAGTTAACCCTTAGCGCGCCCCCTGCAGGTTAACCCCTTCACTGCCAATGGCATTTACACAGTAATCAGTGCATTTTTATAGCACTGATCGCTGTATAAATGCCAATGGTCCCAAAAAAGTGTCAAAATGTTCCGACATGTGCGCTGAAATATCGCAGTACCGCTAAAAATCGCAGATCGCCGCCATTACTAGTAAAAAATAAAAAAAAAAAAAATAAAAACCCCAAAAATGAATTCTCATCATCCGTAAACGCGACCACTTTTGCGCAAACCAATCAATAAACGCCGATTGCGATTTTTTTATCGCAAATATGAGGAAGAATATAAATCGGCCAAAAACGGTGAAAAAAAATGTTTTTTTATATTTTTTTTTTTTTGGATTTGTATTCTAGCAAAAAGTAAGAAATTTGGGTTTTTCTCCAAAATTGTCGCTGTTCTTTTGTTTATAGCGGCGATCAGAAATGACGCAGAGGTGATCAAATACCACCAAAAGAAAGCTCTATTTGTGGGAAAAAAAGGACGCAAATTTCATTTGGGTACAACGCCGCACGACCGCGCAATTGTCAGTTAAAGCGACGCATCGCCGAATCGCAAAAAGGGCTCCGGTCTTAAAGCTGGAAATCCTTCCGGGGCTGAAGTGGTTAACCACTTACCAACCAAGCCTGTTTTTTGGGTTCGGTGGTTATGAGTTAATAACATGTTTTTTTGCTGTAAAATTACTTAGAACCCCCAAACATTATATATTGTTTTTTTTTTCAAACACCCTAGAGAATAAAATGGCGGTCATTGCAAAATTTTATGTCACGCCGTATTTGCGCAGCGGTCTTCCAAGCGTGATTTTTTTTTTAGTTAAAAAATAATAAAACAGTAAAGTTAGGCCATTTTTTTCCATATTGTGAAAGATAATGTTACGCCGAGTAAAATGATACCCAACATGTCATGCTTCAAAATTGCGTCCGCTCGCGGAATGGCGACAAACTTTGCAACTTAAAAATCTCCATTGGCTACGTTTAAAAAATTCTACAGGTTAGCAGTTTTGCGTTAGAGGAGGTCTAGTGCTAGAATTATTGCTCTCGCTCTAACGATCGCGGCGATACCTCACATGTGTGGTTTGAACACTGTTTTCATATGTGGGCGGGACTTACGTATGCGTTCGCTTCTGCTCGCGGGGACGGGGCGCTTTAAATTTTTTTTTTTTTTTTTTTAATTATTTATTTTGCTTTTTATTTTTACACTGTTCTTTTTTTAAAAAAGAAAAATGATCACTTTTATTCCTATTACAAGAAATGTAAACATTCCTTGTAATAGAAAAAAGCATGACAGGTCCTCTTAAATATGAGATCCGGGGTCAAAAAGTCCTCAGACCTCATATTTACATTAAAATGCAAAAAAAAAAAAAAATTTTGAAAAAAAATGACAGAACAAAAAAAAAATCGGTCCCTTTAAGACCGTTGGGCTTCAGCCGCTCAGTCGGCTCACAGACACTGGGGGGAAGGATCGGATCATCTCTGCCGCTGCCGGCGGGTCCGGTAAGCGGCAGAGATGACCGGAAAGCGGCGGGAGGGGGGGGGGGGACACACCTCTCCCGCCGCTGATAAAAGTGATCTTGCGGCGAATCCGCCGCTAAGACCACTTTTATCTTCTTCAGAATCGCGGGCTGAAAAAAACGATTGCAGGCACCATTCAGATATCACCACTGAAAGCCAAGGACGTACTATACACGTCCTTGGTCGGCAAGTGGTTAACTGACAATTGCACAGTCATGCAACGCTGTACCCAAATAAAATGTATGACACCCACACACACACGCACGTTTCTTTTGGTGGTGTTAGACCACCACTGTTTTTTTTTTGGGGTTTTTTTTGCACTATAAAGCCTATTCAGTAATCAAATTTCTTGATAAATGTAGGCCAATGTGTATTCTGCTATATATTTCTCTTACGTTCACTGACAGACGCAGCCCTCTTTGACATGTGGGGGTTATATGCACATCCTACTAGGAGTTAATTAGGCAAAAAGAAAGAAAGCAAGCTGGCCCCTTCCAGGGGGCCGTCCTCTCTCTCTCCCATATAACCACCCTGCTCTGCTTAGCATATCAGTTTTAACCACTTGACAACTGGGCACTTAAACCCCCTTAACAACCAGACCAATTTTCAGCTTTCAGCGCTCTCACACTTTGAATGACAATTACTCAGTCATGCAACACTGCACCCATATGAAATTTGCGTCCTTTTTTTCACACAAATAGAGCTTTCTTTTGGTGGTATTTAATCATCTCTGGGTTTTTTATTTTTTGCGCTATAATTAAAAAAAGACCGAAAATTTTGTAAAAAAATGAATTTTTCTTCGTTTCTGTTATAAAATTTTGCAAATTAGTAATTTTTCTTCATAAATTTTGGCCAAAATTTATACTGCTACCTATCTTTGGTAAAAAAAAAAAAAATTAGTGTATATTATTTGGTCTTTGTGAAAGTTATAGAGTCTGCAAGCTATGGTGCCAATCACTGAAAATTGATCACACTTGATTTACTGACGGCCTATCTCATTTCCCGAGACCCTAACAAGCCAGCAAAGTACAAAT
>BLSH010014686.1:168117-188637 GCA_018402905.1 Glandirana rugosa
TTCCCCCGCCTCCTGTAAAGGATCCCTGGACTACCCGCTGTAGGCGGGCCCCTTCTTTGAGTGATTCTGGCGGGCGTCGACCAGGTTTTTTCGGGGAACGCGTCTAACGCGGTAGCGGCTCAGGAGGAGTCGTCCGTGCCGTCCTATCAGACGGTAGTAAAGAGGGGACCCCTGCAGGTGGTTTCGGCCTCTAGAGTACACTCGGCGGCCATATTGGAGTCCCCTGCTGGCTGTAGAAAACGTGCTGCAGACGTTTTTTGCTTTCTTTTTGGAACGGTGAGTGCTTCTGGCGGTGCAGCTCTTCTGACTTCGGGATATGGGCAGCAAACAGCAAGTATAGCTGGGCTCTCCTGTGGGTGCTGGTGGCGGCAGCTGCAGTCCTCCTGGGTATCCCTGGCGTTCTGTGGGGCGGTGGTGTGTGGGGGTGCCTCACACCAAGTGTTCTCACCTGCATTTTACTGAGGGCTTTTTTAGGGGAGAAATGATGGCAGACTATCCTGCCGTGCCTGCTGAGGAGGACTCGGCGATGGCGCAATCTGCGCAAGGGGCTTTTTTGGACCAGCTGCGGGCGGTCTTAGTGAGTTTCTTCCCCGGGCGGATGTCGCCCATCAGGTCCCTAGGAAATGTCCTCCGCCCCCTTGTTCATCAGGGGAGGACTCTGATCCAGAGATAGCTTCGGGGGTCACAGGGACCCCAGTGGACCTTTCTGACGGTGAACTGGCCCCCTCGGAAGGAGAGGAGGACCAGGGGGCGGCAGCAGCGCTTGAAAAAGCACTGGTATCCACCATTATTGCTGGCATTCGCACTACGCTGCGACTGAGCCAGGATGGCGAATTGCAGACATCTGCGTATGTGTGTGGGTCCCTAGGGCTTACCCCTATGATCTGTTTTTTTGATCATCTGTTCTATCGTGAATGGCAGCGTCCGCAGCACTCTTTTTCACTGTCAAAACGTTTTGCCATCCGCTATCCCTTTGAGGATAGTTTTCTGAAGAGGTGGGAGTCACCTGTGGTAGACCCACCGATAGCTTGTCTGAATAAGGCGACGACCATTCCACTGGAAGGGGCCCCTTCCTTTAAGGATCTGGCTGATAGGTGGACAGAGGCGGTGCTAAAAGCTCTTTTTGTGGTAGCAGGCTCAGCTCTGAGACCGGCCCTGTCGTCTGCCATGGCGGCGCAACAACTGTCTGAGCGTATGGCGGAGCTTCAGAAGGATCTGAACTGTGGTCGCCTGATGGATGCGCCGCAGAGAGCTGACTTTTTATATCAAGGTATCAAGTCTGATATGTCTGTTAACGCTAACTGTCTCCACAGCGGGTATGTGGAACGTAGTATGGCTTCCACGCCGATGTCCGCGTCACATCCCTATGGTGACAATGGACACTGTACGGCTTTCCCGCTGTCACCTACGTCTTCTGCCTACAACGATTGTGGACGTCACTTCCCGTTTCACTGGGAAGCTGTCATAGGTATGCGACGCTCCAGTTTGTATACTGGCTACCATACTCCAATTATCTTTGAGATTGCAACACTTGGGAAACCACGTTAAGGCCGACATTGGGCGGAGCCCATGTGGTAGCCTAATTATGGGATATGTCTAAAATCTATTTATATAGCGCAGTGGGGGCAGCCGGCTTACACCCCTGTCAAAGTCTTATTAGACGAAACGCGTTGGGTGACGTGAGCCTGCTCTTTACCATTGCGCCATCTTTTAATGTATCTGTGGAATTCCATATTGAACGTTTTTATTCTGGAGCATGTAAGTGCAACTTTTTACATTAAAAAACCCTTGGTTTAAGGATATCATGCTATGTAGCACCATTTTGTTTCTGCTGAGGTGATATGAGGATATCCTGTTAAGCGTACTCCTAATCGAAGGGTACTGATGTGGAGGTCCCTACTCCTATATGTCTGGGTTGTGGAAGGCATAGCTTGATCGTGTCCCCTGGAGGAGGAGTTGCCACCCAAGGAACTCTGACGGGCCCATGTGATGTGCCCTGGAGGAGATACATGCATAATACCCAGTTCCATCTGGTAAGAGTATCCTGTATTACTCCTGGTGGCGGTGACACTATATGTGGGTGATAACTTGAAGTATATCCTCCCCCCTGATCCACCTGAATGACATCCCTGGTTTTTGATTGTGACTATCATCTGACTGAATAGAAATATTTCTCCTGGTGCTAAACTGTGGATATATATACCCATGAGGAGAACTTTACTCAGTGGAAATACAGACTTTCATGTTTTAGCCACTTATTTTTAAAGGTTATACTCATTAATTTGAAGCACATGTGATGGTTTATATACTTTTTTCCTACTAATTTGTGGGATTCTTATTTATTTATTCATTTTATAGCGCTGCACTGTTTTGTCTGTTATGTTTTCCAATTTTTGTGGATGTTGGTGTGCTGGCAGCTTGTGTCCTATTCTGTTTATTGGTAGCGCAGTAATATTTTTTCTTCTACAATAAACTTGGTTGTGTTTTTAACTTTCACTGACCTGGCGCCCTTCTTCCTTTTTTGCATGTTCTGAGGGTTCCCTACCTTAAGGAGCTGCCGGCCAGTTTTGATCCCATCCACAACATTTGGATTGCCTTTTTATGGAATGACTACCTCTTTGCAAGTTTTATGAACTTAAGACTTCTTTTTATGGACTTGCATTGAACTTTTACAGCCCCATCCCCTTATGCTGCTACCCCCTAACCCCTCACCTTACCCTCAAAGTATATTTTGCTATTAATGCTTAATGTTTTAATAATATTTGTGCAATATCCATCCATCACTGAGTGTGCTCGCTTACCAGTTGCTCCAGCTGTGATTGTGTTTGATCTACTGCACGTGTTGAAGAAAGCCCACACCAATGAACTTTTGGAAGTCAGTGGGGAGTCAGCAGCGCCCTGCACCCATGGAGCTCTGTGGTGTTATATAATAGGGTGGCTGCCCTTAAGCTGGCCCCTGGAGGACATCCTGCCTCGTTGGAGTTGTGCCTCCTCCTCATCACTTTCCTCCTCTCTTCTCTCAGGCACCCAAGTACAGTCAGTGTCCTCATCATCCCCTCCCTCCTCGTCACAAGCAAACTTGGCAGTATGCTGCAGATGGGGGAACATGACTGCTAGTTTCTTGTCCTTCTGTGGCACCCCCTCTCTCTAGGCTCAGGTTACTCCCTTCCCCAACCTGGGAACCAACATCAGAGCCTTCAAATTGCTATGCATCCTCCATCAGCATGTAACCGACACTATGGTCAAATAATTCTGGTGACTCCTCTATGCATGATGGTCGGGCTACGGAGGGGTAACTGTGGACAAGGATCGGGTGGAATAGGCCAATTTGACAGCTGCGTTAGAAGGCAAACTAGTATGAGCCTGGTTGATAGGATGAGGAAGATGAGGACGGCTTAGTTATCCACTCCACCAACTCTTCTGCATGTTGTGGCTAAATAACAGCCAGCAGCAGAAAAAAAGGACAAGCGTGACCCATCTGCACAGGATGCACCATGTCCGCCACCACCACTTTTCGCTGTAGACACAGAGCTGCTTGCCCTCTTTTAGTGGCCTGTGAGCATCTGCCTCTCCTTGGTGGCCTTCCAGACATGAGTATTTGTTTTATTGATCACCGCACTACACTGTATTATATACTATACACTGCCGAATGCACTGTTTATATTGCCTACACTGATTGCACGGTGTGTGTGTATATATATATATATATATATATATATATATATATATATATATATATATATATATATACAGTTCTGCTCATAAGTTTACATACCATAGTAGAATTTATTATTTCTTGGCCATTTTTCAGAAAATATAAATGATAACGCAACAACTTTTTTCTTTCACTCATGGTTAGTGTTTGGCTGAAGCCATTTATTATCTATCAACAGTGTTTACTCTTTTTAAATCGTAATGACAACAGAAACTACCCAAATGACCCTGATCAAAAGTTTATATACCCCAGTTCTTAATACCGTGTATTGCCTTCTTTAACATCAATGACAGCTTGAAGTCTTTTGTGGTATTTGCGGATGAATCTCTTTATCTTCTCAGATGGTAAAGCTGCCCATTCCTCTTGGCAAAAAGCCTCCTGTTCCTGGAACTTCTTGGGTTGTCTTGCATGAACTACACGTTTGAGATCTCCCCAGAGTGGCTCAATGATATTGAGATCAGGAGAATGAGAGCCACCTCTGCGTTTCACAGGCCTTGTGGACTCCTCTCCAAATGTAATGTTTATGGTTGTGGCCAAAAAGCTCAATTTTGGTCTCATCACTCCAAATGACTTTATGCCAGAAGGTTTGAGGCTTGTCTCAGGCGTACTGTAAGCTGGATACTTTGTGGCATTTGCGTAGTAATGGCTTTCTTCTGTCGACTCGACCATGCAGCCCATCTTTCTTCAAGTGCCTCCTTATTGTGCAGCTTAAAACAGCCACACCACATGTTTTCAGAGAGTCCTGTATTTCACCTGAAGTTGTTTGTAGTTTTTTCTTTGCATCCCAAACAATATTCCTGGCAGTTGCGGCTGAAATTCTAGTTTGTCTACCTGACCGTGGTTTGGTTTCAACAGAACCCCTCATTTTCCACTTCTAGATTTAGAGTTTGAACACTGCCGATTGGCAGTCTCAATTCCTTGGATATCTTTTTTTTATATCCCTTTCCAGTTCTATACAGTTCAACCACCTTTTCCTGCAGATCCTTTGACAATTCTTTTGCTTTCCCCATGACCCAGAATCCAGAAATGTCAGTGCAGCACTGGATGAAAGATGCAAGGGTCTGTCAGGAGTCCATAAACTCATTGACCTTTTATACACACACACACACACACTAATTACAAGCAAACAGATCACAGATGAGGATGGTTACATTTAATAGCCATTCAAACCCCTTTGTATCAACTTGTGTGCATGTTATCAGGCCAAAATCACCAGGGTATGTAAACTTTTGATCAATAATAAATGGCTTCAGCCAAAGACTAACCATGAGTGAAAAATGTTTTGTGTTATCATTCATATTCTCTAATTTTGTAAATATTTCATTATATATTTTCATGTGACAACACTGAAGAAACTGCACTTTGGTACAATGTAAAGCACTGAGTGTACAGCATGGCCGACTTGTTTATGGCCAAATGGGAGGAGAATGTCATCTATTCCCAGAGTGTCACGGTCCTGGTGGTGGAGTCTGTCTTATGCAGGGAACAACCACTCTTACACACCCGATTCGGGGACCCCTGGTAGTGCAGACAGGAAGTCCCGGAGTGTGGGATGGCATGAGGGCTGGATGGTCACTGGTGGTGGTGTGAAGCTCCAGGTAGTCTTGCAGACAGGCGGATGGTCGTGCAGGCTGGGTCGGCAACTGGTGGGCTGTGCGGTACAAAGGATCAGGCAAGAGTGGTCAAAGTCCAAGCAGGGGTCGTTGACAAGCTGGAAGCAGAAGTACAGAGGGATCAGGCAAACGGATGATCGTGGATAGCCGGGGTCGGTGCAGGCAGATAGCAGGTCATATCAAGCAGGGTCGGATTAGAAAGGCAAGAACAACACAAGAACGGGTTACAGGTATCAGAGCTGATGCTCACAGGTACTCAGATGCTGTAGAATGGACAGCACTTGCTTACAGGAGCAGGAAGTTGAAATAGAGCTGCCCGGCGCTGCCTCCTCCGGGAGCGTGAAGGAAGTGCAAACAAGTCCTCAGTGCGAGGAAAGCAAAACAAAGTGCAAACAAGTCCTCAGCACAGTCTTCTTCTAACATTGCACCCCCTCCCCAAGGGGCAGCCTCCGGCTGCCCAGCTTGGCAGGGTTGTTATCCTTAAAGTTTGGATGCACTCGTCGGCATGAATGTTGGCTTCGGGCTCCCATGAGCTTTCTTCTGGCCCATAGTCTTTCCACTTTACCAGATACTGGACTCCGCCACCTCTTCTCCTGCAGTCGAGTATTGACTCTACTTCAAACTCCTCTTCTCCATCAATCAGGACGGGGGCCGGAGGAGCTACGGCTCTATTGGGAAAGGGATCCGGGGCCACCGGCTTCAGTAAGGACACATGGAACACCGGATGTATCCGTAAGGACGGGGGAAGCTCCAACTCATAAGAGACCTGGTTGATCTTCCTACTGATTGGGAAGGGACCGATGAACAGTGGGCCCAATTTTTTAGAAGGGCAAGCGAGCCTCAGGTTCTTCGTTGAAAGCCATGCCTTGTCGCCGGGTTGAAAATTAAGCTCACCCCGTTTCTTTCTATCAAAGGCCACTTTGGTGGCCTCTTGTGTTCGGGACAGTGTCTCTTGTAGGAGTTTCCAGTTAGCCCTGACAAATTGTGCCAATTCCTGTACTGCTGGTACTGTAGTCTCCACTGCTAGACTAGGAAGTACAGTGGGGTGGAACCCATAGTTGGCCCAGAAGGGAGATTGCTTTGTAGCAGAGTGCACTGAGTTATTGTAAGCGAACTCCGCCAGGGGTAGCAACGTGCACCAGTCATCCTGAGAGTAGGCAGAAAAGCATCGGATGTATTGTTCCAGTGTTTGATTTGTCCTTTCAGTCTGGCCAATGGTTTGGGAGTGGTAAGCGGTGGAAAAGGACAAATCAATCTCCAGGGTAGCACAAAGAGCTCTCCAGAACCGAGAGGTGAACTGCACCCCCCGTCAGACACTATGTTCACTGGAACACCATGCAACCGGATGACTTCTTTTAATAAAGAGTTCCGATGTCTCCTTCGCCGTGGGTATGCCCTTCATTGAGAGGAAGTGTGCCATCTTCGTCAGTCTGTCAACCACCACAAAGATGGTCGTTTATCCTTTAGCTGGGGGCAGTTCCACAATGAAGTCCATGGAAATTTTGGACCATGGTCGGTCTGGGATGGGGAGAGGTTTTAGAAGACCCCAAGCCTTGGTTTTGTCCGTTTTACTTCTGGCGCAGGTAGCACAAGAGCGGACATAAGCTAAGCAGTCCTCAGAGAGCAGCAGCCACCAGAATGAGCGCAGTACAAGTTCAGCGGTCTTTCGGGAGCCAAAGTGTCCGGCAAGTTTATGGTCGTGATGGACCTTGAGGATAGCATGGTGTAGTTCCTTAGGTACATAAATCTGATTGTGATGCCACCAGAGACCATCTTTCCAGCTTAGTCCTTGACCAGGGGGTACAGATGCACAGGCATACGTTTTCCGGATCTGGGAAAGCAGGTCGTCTTGCGTGAGGAGGAAATTCCGGGACTGGAGAATGGTGTCGTGCTGGGCGGCTGTTCCGGGTTCCGCATGCATACGGGATAAGGCGTCCGGCTTACTGTTTTTTGCCCCTGGATGGTAGGTTAGGTGGAACTGGAATCGAGAGAATAAAAGCGCCCAGCGGGCCTGGCGAGGTCTAAGTCTTTTGGCCGTGCAGAGATACTCGAGGTTTTTGTGGTCTGTATATATCAGAATGGGGTGCTGGGCTCCCTCCAGCGTGGCCTTGATGGCCAACAGCTCCCTGTTTCCGACATCATAATTCCTCTCCGGAGCAGTGAGCTTGCGGGAGAAGGCCACCGGATAGAGGAGTGCCCTTGCTCCCACCGCTGTCTCCGAAGCGTCCACCTCCAGAACATAGGGCAGAGTGGCATCCGGGTGTTGTAAGATGGGTGCTGTGGTGAAAAGTTTTTCAGCGCCTGGAATGCGTCCTGTGCTTCAGGTGACCAGTGGAACCGCTGACCCTGCTTGGTGAGGAGAGTAATGGGGGTGATGATTGCCGAAAAGCCCTTGATGAATCTCCTGTAAAAGTTTGCAAACCCGACAAACCGTTGGACCCCTTTCTTATCCACAGGTGCCGGCCAGTCCAGTATAGCGGTGACCTTCTGTGGATCCATGGTGACCCCTGAGACCGTCAAAATCAGCCTGAGGAACTGGATGCTAGAGTGCTCAAAGGCGCATTGTTCAGCTTTAGCATACAGTCAATGCTGCCGCAAGCGGCTAAGGACACAGCACACATGTTTCTGGTGCTCTTCGAGGGAAGCTGAGAAGATTAAGATGTCATCCAAATATATTATGACAAAAATGTCCAGATAATCGCGGAACACATCATTGACTAGGTGTTGAAACGTAGCAGGGGCGTTGCAGAGCCCAAAGGGCATAACAAGGTACTCGTAATGGCCGAAACGAGTCCGGAAGGCGGTCTTCCACTCATCGCCCTCTCTGATGCGGACTAAGTTGTATGCCCCTCTAAGATCAAGTTTGGTAAACACGGTGGCCGACTCAAGCCTCTGAAAGAGTTCCGGAACAAGCAGAAGAAGGTAGCGGTTCTTGACCGTAATGCGATTCAGCTCCCTGTAATCTATGCAGGGATGGAGGGAGTGATCCTTCTTTTTGACAAAGAAGATGCCACCCCAGCAGGAGAGGTGTATGGTCTGATGAACCCTTTGCCCAAATTTTCATCCAGATATGCCTTGAGGGTCGCCAGCTCAGGTTCAGACAACGGGTAGATGCGGCCAAAAGGAACCTCGGAGCCCAGCAGTAGCTATATGGGGCAATCATAGGGTCTGTGTGGTGGAAGTTGGTCCGCCCCCTTCTTGCTAAAGACATCCAGGTACTCGTGGTACGCTGGAGGCACCGATTCGCGGGTTTTTGGGTCTGGTTCAGAGTCCAGGCTGAGGAGAGAAGGGCCAACATTCCTGGAGGGAAGCAGGCAGTGATGGCCACAGTAGGGAGATGGGAATTGGATATGTCCTGAGGACCAGTCTATGTTGGGGCTGTATGCCCGGAGCCAAGGCAGCCCCAAGATGATGGGGAAGAGGGGTGACGCTATGATGTCAAGAATAAGAAGCTCCTGATGCCCTTCGGTGATTACGGGAATTGGCTGGGTCTCCGTTGTCACCTGGCCAGATTTGATGGCCGTCCCGTCGGCCAGGCGGATAGTTAACGTATGCGCTTTGGGGCGTAGGGGCACTTGGTGTAGTGCAGCAAATGCATGGTCCATAAAGCAGCTACACGCCTCCGAATCAATGATCGCTGGCACTTGAACGCTCCCTCCGAGCAACTGTAAAGAGATAGCCAGGGTTAGATGAGACGTAGTGTGTTCGGCCGACAAAGTCCTTGGATTGACCTGATGGCGCCACTTACTGGCTTTGGCAGGACAGGCCCTCACCATGTGTCCGGGTTCACCGCAATATAGGCATAGGCTGAGCGCCCGGCGTCGCTGTCTCTCCTCCGGAGTGAGGGATGGGAGCAGGAGGCCGATCTGCATTTGCTCAGGCAGGTCTGTGGGTACAGATGGAGCTGGTGCCGGGGCCGTGCGACCGGGCACCTGAGGCATCATCCAGGTTGGGCGTGAGACAGGAAGGGGTCCCACTGCTCGCTCGGCCCGGCGTTCCCTGAGCCTTCAGTCAATCTGAATGGCCAAGTTAATTAAGGCGTCCAGGGTTGCAGGCACCCCGACGCGGGCAAGCTCGTCCTTCAGTGGCTCAGCCAGACCCAACCTGAATTGGTAGCAGAGTGCGTCGTCATTCCACGCTGTGTCTGCACTCCAACGCCGGAACTCTGCTACATAGTCCTCAGCGGTGCGCCGACCCTGCTGTAGGGCGTGCAAGGTGGCCTCGGCTGTGGCTGCTAGGTGGGGATCCTGGTAGAGCTGGCGCCATGGCGTCGAAGAAGGCATCCAGGGTTCCAACTTCAGGTGCTCTCTGTTCCCAGAGATGATGAACCCAGATTAGGGGGTCATCCTGCAGCAAGGAAATGACCAAGCCCACTTTTGGTGGCTTCGAGCGAGAATGTGCGGAGCTGCAGTCCCAAGCATAATTAATTGAACTGCGGAAGGTCCGGAACTTGCTGCTATCCACCACAAACTTGTCGGGTAAAGGGACTTTGGGCTCCGAAGGCAATGCCACAATGGTGCGAGCGGTGGTGGCTCCACCTCCAGATGTGGAGGGAGCGGAAAGGTCACGCATTTCACGCACCTTTCCCTGCAGCCAGGTATAGCCTTCCTGCAGGTCCTTCACGGCTTGCATAAGCCCGGCCAAATGTACATACAATTGATCCATGGCGGAGGGTGTTCCCTGTGCAGACTCGGACATGGCTGTCCATTACTGTCATGGTCCTGGTGGTGGAGTCTGTCTTATGCAGGGAACAGGAAGTCCCGCAGTGCGGGATGGCACGAGGGCTGGATGGTCACTGGTGGTGGTGTGAAGCTCCAGGTAGTCGTGCAGACAGGCGGGTGGTCGTGCAGGCTGGGTCGGCAACTGGTGGGCTGTGCGGTACAAAGGATCAGGCAAGAGTGGTCAAAGTCCAAGCAGGGGTCGTTAACAAGCTGGAAGCAGAAGTACAGAGGGATCAGGCAAACAGATGGTCGTGGATAGCCGGGGTCGGTGCAGGCAGATAGTCAGCAGGTCAGATCAAGCCGGGTTGGATTAGAAAGGCAGGAACAACACAGGAACGGGTCACAGGTATCAGAGCTGATGCTCATAGGTACTCAGACACTGTAGAACGGACAGCACTTGCTGACAGGAGCAGGAAGTTCAAAAAGAGCTGCCCGGCACCACCTCCTCCGGGAGTGTGAAGAAAGTACAACAAAGTGCAAACAAGTCCTCAGTGCGAGGAAAGCACAACAAAGTGCAAACAAGTCCTCAGCGCGAGGAAAGCACAACAAAGTGCATACAAGTCCTCAGCACAGTCTTCTTCTAACACAGAGGGACAAGAGACTTGTCCTCTGGGCTAGGTACATAGATGACATCCTCCTCCTTTGGAGAGGGGACTCAACCTCTTTGGTGGAATTTATGGACACCCTTAATTTAAACAATAGAGGCATCAAACTTTGTTAGGAAATGAGCCAGAGCTCAATTCATTTCCTAGATTTGAACATCTCAGTGGAGGATAATAAATTAGTTACCTCCACGTATTTTAAGCCCACAGATTGGAACTCCTATATTTCCAGGGACAGTTATCCTCATCGTCCCTGGTTAGAGGGAGTTCCGATGGGACAATATCTCCGCCTAAGGAGAAATTGTTAATCTATTGAAAAATTCCATGAGCAGGCACAGGTGCTCACTGAGAGGTTCTTGGAAAAAGGATATGATGGAGAATTACTAAACCAAGCCCTGAATCAGGCGAAGGAGAGAGTTAGGATGTCTCTACTACAAGATAACGTGCGCAACATGGAAACTGAGGACGATAAAAAACAGTTTGGTTTTATTACTAGTTACTCAGTACAGCATAAAACAATTAAACATATAGTTCAGAAGCACTGGCACATTTTACAAAATAACAGAATACTAGGCTCCCAAATCTCCCTGAAACCTCAGGTCATTTTTAAAGGAGTTCCCACCCTCAAAGATAGGAATGTCCAAAACGTCCTGGACCCTCCCAATAGGGTCTCCTCCCTCTTTCATGATTTAACTGGCTATTTTAAGTGTGGCAGCTGTCAGGTTTGCAGCCTTAACAGTTGTAGGAACAGAAAAATTTTGGATTTCAGCTCCACAATAACTTCTAAAAAAAATACAACATAAAGTCCTTCAGCACTTGTAAAACTACTCATGTGGTGTACATGTTAGTGTGGTTGTGGCCTACAGTATGTGGGACGAACCACACAAAGTCTCAATGTATGACTAAATGAGCACATTGCGAACATCAGGAGGGGATACAAGAATCATAGTGTCTGTAGACACTATGATCTTGTACATAACAGGGATCCCTCCAGTACCCTTTTTGTGGGGATTGATCACTTTGTACCACACTGGAGAGGCAGCTATAAGGCCAGAGAGTTGTCCATACGTGAAACTAAATGGATTTACATTCTTAAAAGTTATGCCCCAATGGGCATGAACATAGATTGGAACGTGAATTCATTTTTGGACAACTCCTGACCTCAACGTGTCTGCTGCTTTTTTTTGTTTAATACCCTTTTTGATGTAATGTTTTAGCCTTTTAATTGTATATGATTTTGTACAATCTGCCACCTATTGTGTACAGTAAGTTTGGTTTTAGAGGTTTCTTAAGCAGTAAGGGTTCTCCTTTAACCATACACTATTTTCTATGTTTTTATGGTGAGAATTGCGATATGGCTCCCATTCCCTTTCTTTTCCCCATTTTTTATGAATATTTACATTTAGATAGCACTTCTTTCCAATACATTTTATTTTAATTTTTGCTTTTTAATGTGGAATATAAGGTTTTGTGTATGGAGCACAAAAGGTTAATTTATTATTCATAATTAATCAGCTCCTCTTATCTTCAGGCTAATCTGGGAACACGAGGACACGTAATGCACTCCTCCTCCTTGCTAAGAAAGAGTGTAGTTACACGATCTGCAGCACTGCCCGTTTGTTGTGTGCAAGGACTAGTTGTGATTGTTCATCTATTTCCTTCTGTGTGTTCAAGAGGTCTGAATGCACTCCTGTCCAATGGGAAAGCATTTTCAAATCGAGGAGTGACTCTATAGGAACATCTAGCCCTTGTGAGTACTAGACAGGATGGGAGAGAGGCTTGGTGCAGCTGTCCACCAATAACGAGAGTAAATGGGAGTGAGGCCTGGCCGAACACAGAAGTGCTGTAATGCACGATGGAGCCGTATCTTCTCTTCAGAGAATATATTGCGGTGTTTGAGGGTGGACACTGTAACGAACGTGGGTATCAGATCGCTGCCCTCCTCACCGATCGGCGACCGAGGACCCCCCTGATCCAATACCGCACTTGTCACCAACGTAGCAATGCCACTCTCAGCTGCTTTCAGCACAAAGATTTCCCAGTTTGCGGGATCACCATCTAAGTGTCAGCCGCCTGAGAGCGATTGTTACCGGGCTAATTCAAACAATTAACCCTTTCTCTGCCACCACTTCTGGATTTTTACCGGACAGAAGACCGTCTTAGCAATACCAGTATTCTAGAGCAATGCCTGTACACACCCTGTCACCTGCAGACAGGTATATTCAGATGCGTTACTCTAAAATACAGTAGCACTCTTCGAAGGAACAGATTCGTAATAGTTGCGTTAAGAGCTTTAGAGACAGAATTAACACTTTTCACAATAAGGTTTAATAATGAAAAGGTCAAGTTTTAGGTGCATTAAAATATTTACAGAAAAATAAAAGTACAAAGTGAGACAAATGTACAGCGAAAGAGAACAGATTGAAAAATACCTTGCATTTGAAATGTCTTTGCTTAATCAGTGTTTTTGAAGAAGATCTCCTGGTTCCCTGATGGTTGATGTTAAGGTGGAACTCCTGTCTGATGGCCACAGTCTCTTTTCTATGTGACACCAGGGGTGGGGCCGTACCTCTCCTGGCCATTCGTAGAAGAGAGGGAGTTTCCTTAGACAATGTCCAGGGCGGACCGTGGAGATACATGCTGCATAATCATGCATGGATCATAACTTGTTACCGGATTATTTTACATATTTTGCAGAATGGAATTTAATCTCAGCTTGCAATAAGCTTTCATATGACTCCAAACATGAGAAGTCTAAAGCCTTCTAGGACCCTGGGGAGGGAATGGACTAATTCTATCCTTCCGTGGATGACAAAGGGTAGACGTTTACACTTGAATTATCCGGACCAAAATTATACGTTCAAATATGTCATGTTCATCACTCGGGCGTACCTATAGCCGAAGTTATGACTGTATGTAAGTTTTCATGTAAGTTTAAGACCGCAAGGGAGAGCCACGCACAGGTCAGACCTGCCAGGGTAATTTATGGGCCAACAGCAGTGTCCTGTTTGTTTGTCCAAGATAAGGGGACAAAGCTTTCCTGCCCATAAACCGTAATCAGAGACTCCTTTTTAAATTGGCCCTCTGCATTCCACAGGGGGTTGGGGAAAGGGGACCAGATGTTCTAGCAGCCATGTTAGAAGGAGAGAGAGAAAAAACTTAATTATCTACCTAGCTTCCCTACCAAGATGGAGTCAGTGTCGCTGTTGGCCTGGTATCATTACCTTGCGTGGATCTCACGCATGATACCATCACAGACACCAAGCCCTGGGAAGAAGTATTTTAACACGAAACCGGTCGGGTAATGGCTCCTTGTACACCGCGCTTTGTCCGATGCTGGATTGATGAATTACATCTGAGATTGACATGCCTGATTTATCTGCAATATTGTAAGTGCAATACTTACAGTAAAATCAAAAGCTTTTAATAGAATTACGCTATGGGAAGCCTTTTTTCTTCTGGGTATACCTCATGTCAACAATGTGAATGAGAAGATTGTTAGTTCTGGACACAACCGTGGAAGCTTTCTTTCAGTTCCATGCCAGAATAATGTTGCTATCTTGGCAGGATTTATATATAGGCTATCTTTGATCTCCTGTAATAAGAGATTAATTGGGGGTAAGCGCATATTTTGCACGGTGGTGGATCTTTGTCACTATTTTTGTTGGGCACGGTGACATTTCTTATCTGCACGTGGATATAGAGAACACCAAGGAGGAATTGTGTTCATTCACAAATGATTTAATACTGATTGATTATTACTCAGTTTGGACTTGAATATATATCTTTATAATTGTTTATGTATACACAAGCACTTTATTCTGATTATCTCTAGCACAACATTTTTATTATTTACTGTGTCTTTTTGTGTTTAGATCTTGCAAACAGTGTTGCAGCTTTACGCATTCATTTTAGCACTTATTTTTCACTTCAATTATTTTTCTCACAAGCACAATATTTCCTCAACTCTTTAGGTCTGGAGACATCACCTTTACCCTCAGCTTCTTTAGCAAGGCAGTGGTCATCTTGGAGGTGCGTTTGGGACGTTATCATGTTGGAATACTGCCTTGCGGCCCAGTCTCTGAAGGAAGGGGCTCATGCTCTGCTTCAGTATGTCACAGTACATGTTGGCATTCATGGTTCTCTCAATGAACTGTAGTTCCCCAGTGCCGGCAGCACTCATGCAGCCCCAGATCATGACACTCCCACCACCATGCTTGATTGTAGGCAAGACACGCTTGTCTTTTGCCTCCTCGCAGATGTGGTTGACCAGACTGCCTCCTGCAGCCTTAGACCCCTGGAGACCGCCTGTCTCCCTCTCTGGATCTGTCTCCCAGTGTGTGACCCGGTAGGTCACAAAATCCAGACCCAGGACTGGGGATTTCATCCCACTCGGTTTGCTACAAAATCCGAAAACGGACTTTAAGAAATGAAGAAACTAAAAGGCCAGTTTCCACCCAAATAGGCAAATCCCCTGGAGCCTCTCAACCTGCCAGGTTGAGAATCCCGTGTCCTCCTGCTGGTGGGGTACCACACTACCACATATCCCCCCACACTGAGCAACACTCTTGAATGGGGCACCTCTGCGGCAGCTGACAGCTGCGTGGGCCCACTCTTTCTTGTGGGTGTGTTTCCATAAGCCCCTCTTCTCCTGAACTCCTAACGGGTTGCCTCTGATTTTCCTATCCACCGTTCCTATCCACCTTTCTGGCTCCCTGCTTCAGGCTCTCAGGTTTCCCTATACCTTTGCACTCTACATCCTCGTACCATTAATACATTATGTCTGTTCCTGATTAACCAAGTATTCAAACTAACATTACACCTTTCACACCGACCATATGACTGTCCCATTGAGCTCCTTCCAGGAGCCGAAATTCCCTTTGGCCGCATCTTCCTCTTGTCAGAACGTGAATCAGGGGTATTAAAAGACTATATTGATGAAAACCTACAGAAGGGTTTCATCTGTCCCTCTACCTCCCCGGCTGGTGCAGGTATATTCTTCGTAGAAAAGAAAGACCACTCATTGAGACCATGCGTGGATTACCTTTAAAGAAGTTGATGGTAAAGAACCGCTACCCCCTTCCTTTGGTTCCCGAGTTGCTTCAGAGACTCAATTCTGCCAGTATCTTCACAAAACTTGATTTGAGGGGAGCTTATAATTTGATCCGTATAAGAGAAGGGGATGAATGGAAGACCACATTTCGTGCTCGGTACGGGCACTTCAAGTACCTAGTGATGCCCTTCGGCCTCTGCAATGCCCCAGCCACCTTCCAGTACTTTAACAATGATATCTTCAAGGACTTCCTGGACATTTTTGTTGTCTACCTGGATGATATTCTGATCTTCTCTGTGTCACTGGAGGTGCATCGAGGGCATGTCAAAAGTGTGCTATGTCGGCTCCGCAAGCATGTACTTTATGCCAAAGCTGAGAAATGCGACTTTGAGCAACAAAGCATCCAGTTTTTGGGCCTAATCATTTCCACCAATGGAATTAAAATGGATCCCCAGAAGGTTGCAGCAATATTGAACTGGCCATCCCCCGCAGACAAGAAGGGGATTCAGCGGTTCGTGGGCTTTGCCAACTGTTACCGCAAATTTATCAAGAACTTTTCAGCCATCATCCACACTCTCACACAGCTTACCCCCGTTTTTGTTGGTCCAACAAGGACCAGGTTGCTTTGAAAGCTTGAAAAGACGATTTACTGTCGCACCTATCTTGAGCCATCCTGACTCCACTCTATCCTACATCGTTGAAGTAGATGCCTCAGAAAGTGCCATTGGGGCCATTCTGTCACAACGCCAAGGCCTCAAGGAGGTAAGACATCCAGTGGCATTCTTTTCACTGAAACTTTCACCAGCCGAAAGAAATTATGATGTAGGGGATCGGGAACTGCTGGCGATTAAAGCCGCCCTAGAGGAGTGGAGATATTTGTTGGAGGGAGTAGCACATCCGATACTGATCTACACAGATCATAAAAACCTAGAATACCTGAGGTCTGCAAAACGCCTAAAACCCCGTCAAGCCCGTTGGACACTATTCTTTTCAAGATTTATGTTTCACATAACTTACAGACCTGGATCAAAAAACCTGACGCACTGTCACGCATGTTTGAAGATCCAAAGGATATTCCAAAACCAGATACCATTTTGCCAGCTGGAAATTTCTTACTGCTGCATGCCAGTTTATTGGCACAATTGCAGTCAGCTTCTGCAGGATTACACAGTCCTCCAGGAATCACTTTACAAACTAAAGATGGACTATTATGGAAGGATGAGCAGATCTTCGTACCCAAGGGAACTCGGACTGGGGTGCTGGAGGTTTGCTACGACCATCTCTTGGCAGGTCACTTTGGCATCCGCAAGACCATTGAGCTGATGCAACGATCATTCTGGTGACCTGGATTGCATTGTCAAGCATATGTGAACACATACTGCCTGCATTCGTAATAAAAATCCCCAGAACAGGACTTGGGGATTACTCAGACCTCTGCCTATACCTGACAAGCCTTGGAAGATGATTTCAATGGACTTTATAGTTGAGTTACCACCCTCAAATGGGTGCACCGCTATTTTTGTAGTCGTGGATCGCCTATCAAGATTTGTTCCTCTAAAAGATACACCTTCGGCTGCAGAAACTGCTCAAGTCTACGTCAGAGAGATTGTTAGACTCCATGGTGTACCCAAGAATATAGTTTCGGACCAGGGTGTTCAGTTTACTTCCAGGTTTTAGAGAGCCTTATGTGGGACTTTATAAATTGAACTCTCTTTTTCATCTGCCTAACATCCCCAGACCAACGGGCAGACTGAACGCACTAATCAGACCCTGGAACAGTACATCCGGTGCTTCATCTCCTTTGTTCAGGACAATTGGGTAGCGTTGCTGCCCTTGGTAGAGTTTGCATATAATAACTCCAATCACTCAGCTACCAAACAGTCCCCTTTCTTTTCCAACTATGGGTTCCATCCTACCTTCTTACCTGACCTTGTTCCTGAGTCCTGCAGTTCAAGACACCATGGACTTTTTCTCCCGCAATAACCTGCCGTTACAGGAAACTATCGCAAAAGCACAAGAGGACAGCAAGAGGTCATTTGACAAGAAGAGAAGAGGGGAGTTTATCCTGCAACCAGGGGACCAGGTTTGGATGTCCACAACCAATCTAAGGATGGCATGTCCTTCAAAGAAGCTGGCACCAAGATTTGTCGGACCATTTCCGGTAAGAAGGAAAATGAACAATGTGTCTTTTGAATTGTCTTTGCCAGAATCCTTCAAGATCCATCCGGTGTTTCATGTGTCCCTATTGAAACCTACAGTACCCGACCCGTTTTCAGATGATAGCACAAGACCTCCAGCACCTGTCCTTATTGATGGGGATGAAGAATTTGAGGTTGAGGCTATTATTGACTGTAGGAAATGAAGGGGCCAAACACAATATCTGATCAAGTGGAAGGGTTATGGTCCGGAAGAAAATTCCTGGGACCCACACAAAATGTACATGCCACAGACTTATCCGTGCTTTCTTCCACAGAAATCCACAGAAGAGGAAATGAATGGGCACCCAGAGGATGCCCGTAGGGAGGGGGCAATGTCAGGAAGCCCGAAGTATGATCAAACTGTCACGACGCACGCACATGCGCACTGGCGCCACACGGGCTTTTTAAACCGAACTGCTGCACTGGCACATTGCTGTTTGGTCTGCAGCTTCTGTGACTCCTGAAAACCTGCTATCCTGCCATCTGTGGCCTTGACCCGGCTTGCTCTTCACCAGTATCTGATCGTTTCCTGCCTTGACCTAGGCTAGCCTTTTGACCTTCCTTTTTGCCTGCTGATTTGCCTGAATATTTCCGACCCGGCCTGCCTGACCCTGCTCTGCTGTCCAGCCAGTCTGCTCCAGCATCCTGCTCTGCTGTCCAGCCATTCTGTTCCAGCATCCTGCTCTGCTGTTCAGCCAGTCTGCTCCAGCATCCTGCTCTGCTGTCCAGCCAGTCTGTTCCAGCATCCTGCTCTGCTGTCCAGGCGGTCTGCTGCGGTATCCAGCTCTGCTGTTCATGAATTGACTATAGGCACTCTTACCCCGCCGCGCTCCCATGGCTGGTGTATCACTCCCAGCAGCCTGCGAGCCGGAGTTGTATGAGAGGCCTCTCCCTACCATCAGGCTCACACTCCAGGTACATAACACCAACTATTTTCCCAGCTTTTGTTAGGGTGGGGTCTGCAAAGGGCACACACCCCAGAGGGCCAGTATCACGCACAGGAGCCTCACCAGCCGTTAATTCCCACTCTGCAGGCAGCTGTCCTCCCACCTGACCATTTCTAATTCTAACAAGCTTGAACAGGTGAGCTTGTGTCTGATCCACATACACCTTTTACCGCAGTTCTCCTCCATGCCCCTGTCTCCGGGAGCTTATCAGGTTTGTCACCTAAACCCATTACTAAACTGGTGACACCAGTCTCCTGAATCATATCCGTCTGAGCCCCGGTCAGGATCTCTGCTGTTTCCTGATCCACGCTCGGCCCTTCCATCCCATGTGGTTTGTCCCCTGGTGCAGCAAACGCGCCCTTCACCAACACCAACAGCTGACCAGCACCACCGTGGAGCACAGCAGCAGAAATGCTTTCCCCCTGGCTGTTAGGAGGTGACACCTCTGACATTTCTGACACCTTTTCCATTTTTCTAGAGCCTCTTCCATATACCACTTTCACAGGGAGTAATCCAGCATCAAACCTAGAGGCAACTTTTAACACTAGCAATGAATTCAGCAACAATCCATTCCTGTCTTCTTTTCCTTTGATCTGTACAGTCTGCCATTCAGTGCTCCACCTAGTGGTACTCCGCAGTACCAGACTATCAGACTGTGGAAAAGACACACCAGTATTGCATGGCTGTATCTCCCAAAGTTCAAGCATCTCCTTGAGTGCTTTGGTTACAAACCAGCCCCTTGATTCCCAACACAAATCCTTTCTGAAGACTTTCATGATCCTGGGAACGCAGAGAGACTCACTTGCTGCAACTTGAGAAGTTGCACCATTTAACCGAAGCCCCTCCCAGTCGGGGTTAACCACAGCCTGGTGCTCTACCAGAGCGCTGCCAGATGCTATATTTGTATCCAACTTCTCAGGGTCGGCAACAGTGAATTTACCAATGACAACATCCCTGGGACACTCTCGATCAACATTACTTTTTAAAGTCATGGACAAAATCCCTGCTGTGTGTTCCACCTTATCAAAGCTGACCAGATTTTTAAAATGAAATCCGGGGACATATTTTTTTACTAGTAATTGTGGCAAACAGCGACTTATAGCGGGACTGCGATATTGTGGAGGACAAATTGAACACTAAGTGACACTTTCTGGGAACCAGTGACACTAATACAGTGATCAGTTTGAAAGATATGCACTGGCACTGTACTACCGACACTGGATGGGAAGGGGTTATTATCAGGGGCGATCAAAGGGTTAAATGTGTTCTTAACCAGTGTTTTCTCACTGTGGGGGAGGTGCTTTCACTAAGGGAAGGCATACATCCCTGTCCCTGCTTTGCAGGAACACACGATCAATGTCTTCCATACTGACAAAATGGTGATCTGCTTTGTTTACACAGGCAGACCGCTGTTCTGCCTGTGTACAGAATGATCGGCGGGTACCAACAGACATCGAGTCTGCCCGACCCGCTGATCGGCTCTGCTACCCGGAAATGCAGGATCGCACATATATATATATATATATATATATATATATATATATATATATATATATATATATATACAGTGTATATGTGTATATACGTATGTGTGTATATTTATATATATATATATATGTGTGTATATAAAATCCTGCGTAGCGTGACCTCCCTGTAGCAGTAAATCTGCTA